>WAAD01019977.1:119689-155958 GCA_013389945.1 Fregata magnificens
TATATATAAAATATGTATATTAAAACCAGGTAGTTGCTTGTGTTTAGTAAGTAAACATCCTATGTCAGAGAAATAAAGGATTAAATTATATGTTGCACTGTTAAATGTAAATTTTTATGGCTGTGGGACAAAGTTTCTGTGTACAGACCTAGTATGTAAAACTCCATATTTATTGTATCCATATTAGTCTTGGAAAAGGGTCTGTCCATCTTTCTTGTGTAAGACGGTAGCTTTACACTTAAAAGAGAAATACAGTATCTGTGTTATGAAATATTACAGTAAAATTTTGTTTACTGACTTTACCATTGCTTATGTTGTGCCTTCTTGATGCAGCCCAGTAGTTGGAGAGGCGCTTGACTCATTCCTTTCAGTACCTTCCAGCTGCGTTCAGCTTGAAAGGATCCGGTGGTGGTGTATGCCCCCGTGGTTTCACCTGCCACGAGAGAGAGTATGCTCTTCAGGCTTACTTGGAGTAAAACCTTCCGTTTCAAAACATCCAGCGATGGCAAAGTGGGGAGGGAGTCCTTCAGCTTTTTGTAGAGCGAGTATCCATCCACCTTGTGTTTTTAACACTTCCTAACTAAAATTTGAAGACTTCCCTGAGGGAAAATAGCAAAAGGGTCAAGATGAAATATTTTTTTATTTGTAATCTTGAACTATAAAACCACTTTTTGTTGACATTAAAATGTTGTTACGCAAGAAAGGAATAATTCTTTGTGTGTTCTTAATTGCAAAATCCGCCATACAGTTGGTGAAAATGCCACTGCTGTAATGAGGATTTGGCATTACCAATTACCATCAACTTCTTATGAGACTGCCTTTCAGGTGATCTTCCTTTACAGGTAGACAAAGCCGATTTCTCCCTAAATATGGCTTTGTCTTATTCATGGAGGGGGAAAAAAGGGACTAGAGGTCTTACACATACAATTAATGTGCCCTTATAGCAAGAAACTCGTCATTATGGGCATACAGGACATGGACGGATCCCAGAACAATGACATTTAATAAAATTCTGTTTGCACATAGTGAAAACAATTTAAAGTTACCAATAAATTTTTAAGGTGTTCAACTACTGCAGGAGACAAGTCTCACATGTTACAGGGCTACACATCCCTGAAAGTTTCACATGGACCTGGAATTCGTGCTGTAATTCGTGCTGTAATTTTTAAATAGAGTTGGTTTTCTGCTGTGTCCTTATATCACATTCTTACAGAAGTTTATAAAACCATTTTAACAACTAAATTCCAGTAGAAAACTGGAAGATGTAAATTAAAAGTGTATGATCACCTTTATGGAAATAACAAGGATGAGCACCTATAAAACAACTGGAAGAAAAGGGTGGGATGCAAATCTTGAAAAAAAATCAGGAGTGAACCTGAATGTGAGCTGGGCTGCGTTGTTCACAGATTAACTCCTGTACCCAGCTCAAAGAAGTAATTCATACCTTGTACTGCTCGTATTCAACAACAGCACTATCCTAGATCCATTTTTAACTTTACATCGGCTTTTGCACTATACTCACGTTGTAGTCATCACATATTATTCCATTATGGTGTGTTGTAAAACTGTAGGCGATGCTGGGTGAGCTTTATTAACTTTCAGACAGAGCAGTTCAGTACCAGAAAATCATTTATATTACTGTGATTATCAGCCAATTGTACTAATCCAGCAATTAGAAACACACGTACTAGAAAGGAGAAATTACTCTCAGCTCAGACATGACTGTTGGTGTAATTCCTTACTGTGCAGAGCACCTGAACCACGAAGCACTCTCAACTCGCATTGAACTTAATGAGAGTTAAGAGTACTCAGCACCCCACAGCGTCGGACTTCAAATTTGTGAGTGTCTTATGTGCAACCACTGTGTAAGATGTCACTGTGCATTTGTATGTTCTTTCTATAAACATGTAGTGATGTCAACGTGTCTTATTATCGTTTATTCCAAATGTGAAATTACCTGAACCAGCCAAAGTTGAAAAAAAACCCATTGCTGCATTATGTATGCTTTGAGAGCCTGAAACTTTTGCTGGTAGAATCAAGTGAAGGTTTGTAGTTAAGGAACTCTAGAAACTTTGCATCAGTTTTAGCTTCTTTAAAATGGACGCTTACCAGTAAACTAGAACTATGCTAATTAATTTGAGCATATTTGTCTACAGCATGACAAAAAAAAAGATGACTGGATCAAATAGGTTTACAGCAAAGTAAAACTATCTCCAAAATTCTGAATGCCATCACAAGTATTACCATTTCTCTGAGTTTTAGAGGGAAGCAGTAGGTAAGAAGTTGCTATTCCCCATGCCCCGAAGTCCTGATTTTACTAACCATTTAGAAACTCCAGAGATTTACCGTATACACGTCTTAAATACTTACTTGACTACCAATTTGTGATGTGCTCATGTTCTAAGGATTAATTCCAGGAAGTGACTAACAGAAAAGTCAACCTGGTGAATCAGGCGATCTACATGTGTCTCTCTTCTATTCTAGGTGTTTTGAAGACATCAGGGTCAAGAGACGGAAGCGGTATCTTGAAGAAAAAGAATGACAAGACGACAGATATGTCATAGAGGAATGTTAAGGCGTGTGTCATTTGGTAAGTTATTAGCAGGACAATAGAGAGAAAGGACTAAGAGAATGGGTACTGACTGATAGTGAGCAATCATCACGCTTGGCCAGGCAAAGCAGATGAGCTGTATTTGAAGCAGGATCTTCACTAACAATGAAAAGATTAGCAGGTAGTTGCAGCTGTATCTAACCTTGTTCAAACGGAGTTGGGAGGAAATCACACTTTTCTAGAAGATAGATTTCTGTGGTCCTGAACATTACACTGTTTCCCTTCCCTCTAGCGTGTTTCCAAATGGATATTCCTTGAGATGCCTCTGTGACTTGCGCAACAGGAAAAAAAAACAAACTAGAAGTGTGACCAGACCTGAGAGAAGGTTAAACTCCATACCTCTCTTCTGTTAGTGTCTAGCAGTTTCATTTTAATCATGCAGGTAACCAACACCTATACTATATGTCAGCATACATGGGTGTCCTGCATCGGCACAAGCCTGTGACCACTGTGTTAGTGATTATGTTTTCATTCTGAACTAATTCCTTTTATTTTAAATTGTGTTGTATCTTTATTCTCTTGTCCAGAGTCGTTAGTGATGGGGAAATTGCACTCCCCTTGCCACAGGGATCCTTCTGTTCAAGTCAGTAGCAAACATCTCAGAGATTTGCCAGTGCAGGATTAGGCTGCTCTCCAGATGGTGTAAATTATCGCAGCTGAATTGGAGTAAATAGCACTGGGGCTGTTTACTCAGGGATCAATTTTTAACAACTCTGTCAGACACCCTCTGGCAAATCCAGCACAGCTGTTTAAACATTAAAAGGCCAGGGCAAGTGTTGGTCCTCAGTGCACCCAGGCACAGTCTGGCATCTTCACACAACCCATTCTCATCAAGAGGGTGCAAGCAGGTGCTAGCTAAAGGCTGGGTACAAATACAGCTACAGTAAGGACATGGCATGGTCAACTCCTGTGAGACCCATGCAGATGCTTCCCTGTTACCTGCCAAAAGCCCTCACTAGAAAAAGAATCAACCAGTAGCCTGTAGCTCTTCTCTTTCAACTCAGACCTCGACTGATCTCTCACTGCAGTACGTGGTGTTTGCTGGTGATGTGGGTATCTGATTTTGAAGGCGGTGTGTTCCCCTGCTGTCCGTGTAACAATACTGGTTTTGGAATGTGGACTCTATTAAATGCATCTGCGTTCCCTCTTTGGGCTTTAATAAGCTACAGCGTGACCTACCTGTCACTTCTTAGGACGAGAGCGAAACCAGAGACGGCCACTTTTGCTGCAACTGGCCTCAGATCTCTTGATCTGTAGCATTACATCCCCAGACGCAACTCCCAACTTCTGGGCTGTAGCTGAAATAAAACAAACTTACTAGGTCTAGGGATGCCCTGCCCTGCATTGATTCCTGCTGCTGTTCAAACTTTTGCTCCTTTCACTTCTCAAGTAACTTGCTGTAGCTTCAAGTTGCTGTAAATTATGCCCTGAGGCTAGAGCAGCCCACAGTTGGTCCTTATCAGCCAGTCCCCTGCCAGAAAGTCCGACAGCAGTGTTTTGCATACAAGGAAATTCAAATACACATCACATGCATTTCATCTCAGACAACGTACTTAGGCCGAACACAGTCTGGGCCACCCCAAAACCAAGGATATACCATAAAACAAAGACATACCATGCTTTACACTTAGCTAAACATTCCATATGGGTTCTTAATAAACAGATTTATCTTGCCTTGAGTGTACTGACATGTATGTTAAACAGAATATAAAATGAATTTGTCACTATGCAGCTTATTCCAGAAGTCATCATTTTTTGCAAGATAATCCTCACTAAGGTTTAATAAACACTTTAGTTTAAACCTGTAAACTGCCTTTCAAACGTGTTTAACATCGGGATGGTTTAATCAAAACAGAATAAAAAACCACTCAGCTTTAGTATGACTTGCCAAAAGCCAGGGAACCATACGATCTACAAGTAAGAGTGCTTGCTCAAGATAGCCTTCAGCTGATGTATCCGACAGGCCACTGCTTTTGAAAGATCCTCTGAGACCAGTTACATCTCATACCAGGGAATCCTTACCTTGCTTTCATGGTTTATAATACAAACAATAGGTGTCATCCATCTTAGCTGACTGTTGTGGTCAGTATCTAGTTGTGAATATTAAATTATGTCTTAAAAAAAGGTGGCTAGAATTGTCTTTCCATGTCTTAAGGAATTTTCCTTTGCTTGTAAGGGGTCTCAGCACCTACAGATGGCCATTTTTAATGATACATGAAACACCAGAGACTTACACCACATAGAAACCATTTATGGCTTACGTCTTTGAGGATGAGACCACTGTCTCAGGTCTAGACACTGGATTGCTAACTCTATTGCTGGCTGAGGATAAAAACAAGCTACTTTAAAATACTTCAAATTGATTATTAGGTAATTTTATGTGGAATGTCTGTGGGTGGATGAGCAAACAGAAACAAGGATGTAACAGCATGTAATTAATTGATTTGATGTTCATGTTTTGTTCCAGAAATGCTGAATCAAAAAAAAAAAAAAATCCTTATAGCAAAGGTGTTGCTGGTCTTATGTTTGTCCCTCCACTTCTCCTCTCTACTGGCCAGACTACTCAAAATGTTAGGAGGTGGCCGGTGATTTTCAGATAGTCTGTGTGAGATCTAAGGAAACCATGCTGGCTGGAAGATGGCAAGGCTTTACATTCCTAAGGTTCAGTCACGGAAAGAAAACTTGTCCTAAGATGAGTCAATTAGCTAGGCATGCTTAGTTTTCTTTGGTAATAGTAGGCTTGTTTTCCCCAATAAGGTCAAATGTTAAGGCCTGTTTGGTTTTGCGGCTGTACTCTTTAGTGTATTTGAAATCCATTACCATGCATGAGGCATTTGTGCTGGAAACAGGCCAACTGAAGGCTGTTTGTAAAGTCAAATACCCCCAGCATTTCCTCTTTTTGTTAAGTTAAGGTGGTTACAACATCCCTTTGGGCTTCAGAAGTTCCATTTGCAGGTCATTCAGGTCCAAGGTGCTTTGGTGTTGGTACCTAAATACCTTGCAGTTGGATTCCTCCTTCTGAGAAACAAAACATTTGACATAGGTGACAGTTGCATCTCGTATACAGCAGCTCTCTATTAAAATCATTTGACGGTCAAGAGTCGTTCCCCACCCCATCAGCTCGCTGCTCCAGAAGCAGCCATGGAAGTGAGTTCACAGCCCTCTCATTCACACAGGGCTTGTCCCCATCGCAGCAGTAGCAGCCCCGCTTTCGTGAAGGGCTTTCCCAGGGACACCTGTGCAAGGCAGGAGTGATCGTTGGATGTGCACATGCAGTGAGGGACCAGCACGGAGGGAGCATCACTGCAAACATCCACCCGTGTCCCAGGACCACAGAGCCACGGCACGGCAGCAGGGACTTTGCTCAGCGCTGGGCCTCGTGCAGGTACAGGTTTTGAAAAAGGAGTTAGGCACCATCAACAGGACCTACCCAGACCTGAAGCAGCTAAGTGGAAAGCCACCATCTTGAGACTTCCCCCTTCCCATCCCTTATGACCAAGGCATATCAAGTCAAAATGAAGGATTAAAAGGCACCTTTTGACAGAAATTTTGACAAATCAGAAGGAATTTTGACATGAAGCCAAAATTCCCTGTTTGAACAGAAAATTGCTACAGCTCTGTTCCTGCTAATACTCAAAAACTCCCCAGCCTGAGCTGCTGCCCTTCTGGCACCTGGCTCTCCTCCAGAGGATCTAGCAACAAAGTGGTTTACTTCTGTGATGCTCTCCATGCCTCAGGCACACTACATGCAGAGAGATCATATCCTTCAACTAATGCAATCACAAGGGCTTCATTCTGAAAATGTGAGTGTGAGGAAAAGGAGATGGTGATGTCCACTTCTTAAACGCTCGGCCACCGATACTGCAGCGGTGGCACCCTCTGCCACTCAGCCCGGGGGGGTGCAAGGAAGGATGCAGTCACCATCCTCTCGTGGGAGGCTGAAGCACACTAGCGCTGCACCAGCTCCCTCCTCATCGGCCAGGGACTACGTAGCAAGGGAGGTGACGCCCCTCAGCTCCCCCGGGAAGTGGGGACCTTCATTAGTTACGCCTCCTTCCCACGAGGCTGCTCCAAGCTCCCCATGCCCTCGCCTAGGCCAGCTGCAGGCACTCGCTGGCAGAAATGAGGCCACGACACGAGAGAGAGAGAAACCAGGCTGCAAGACAGAGCAAGCCAGAGAGAACACTGTGCTGTAAGCAGGCTGTTAGGTTGTTCGGGCACAGGAAGGCAGCGTCCTGTATTTCAGCCCTGTTACCCAGCGTTAGGTGTGTCCCTGGTTTGCAAAAACAGTCCAGGAGCCAGAACACAAGCAAATGTTGAAACAGTGCCTCTTCACAAAACAGAAGTCATGTTTTCATCTGGACACCAGGCAGTTTTGCTCCACCAACAAATCAAGTGGGTGGTTCAGAAACTATTTTTGACGCTTAGAGGTTTAAATTGTGTTTCTGTCTTTCTTTGTTTATTCCCATACCTATAATCATCTGTGACTCTTTCTTATTTACAGTGTTTCACAGCAAGAGCTCACACACCTAATGCTGATTAATTCTGCTGGACTGGGTAACTGGCTCCCCTGTGGATATCCTGTTTTCCTGTGAATCATCGTTCCTCCTTGAGACATCCTCCAACTCAGATCAAAGATCCAGAATGTATTCGATATAAAGACATCAGACAGCTCAAACAGATTAGAAAAGACACACACAAAGAAATGCATCCCAGCTTCTCCCTCCTGTCCTGCTGAAAATTGGCATGGTGAACACAATCCTAAGCACTTGTTATAAAAGACACAGTAGACAGAAAAAAATGGAGGGGGGGGGGGAAGAGAGAGAGACTTTGAAAATTTAGTTTACCCAGAGCCTTCTACAAATTACCCTTTCAAAGTATTTGCACTTTTGTACTTACTTAGTTCTCCCTTGCAGTTGGAAACTCTTCAGGCTAGATCCTCATCTGATGGAAAATGACATCCATAAGCTTCAGCAAGAGCTGCATTAACTGCATCAGCGGAGGACTCGGTACTATCCATTTAAGCATTGAGCCTTGCCTACAAACACACAAATTAAAGGAACATGAAAACGTGGTTGGTTTTTTCAAGTTTATGCAGTCTGTTGTGTTCTTGATGGTTTTATTCAATTTTCCATTTAGCTATATGAACAACTGAAAAGATTCTGTACCAGTGAAATGCCAAAACCCAAGGTCACGAGGTCAAACTAGATTATCTTAATAGTCTCTTCTCCCCTTGCACTCTTTGAACACAGGTTTTATCTGATAAAGCAGTTAAAGTCTTTATTTCAGCAGCATTTGATCTTGAAGATTGCGCAAATAATTAGTCTTTTAAGATTCTGAACATTTTTTTAAAATAGAATTTTAAACTCTCCTTTTAATGGATGTCTTTTAATCCTTATGTTTAAGAATAAGAGCCATGTTTGATCTAAGACAACGGACAATGTGTTTGGATAGTTGGAGAGACCATTTTTATGGGAGTGTTTGAACAATATATTGTGTTTTTTCAAGAAGTTGTACCTCCAGTCAGTGGAAATAGCTGAATGAAGGACCAAAGGACTATCCTTTTTCTGTCGTTAAGCTCATATAAAAGGAAGATAAAATGTGCTGCTCTTGCATCTTAGAGTGGACTGTATCGGGCTTTTAGTCCTAGCCTTCTAACTCTTCTATTAGCCTTCTGCACTTGGAGGGGAAAAGAAACACTTTTAACCTTATGCACTGTGAACACTCACTTGAAGGCAATGGAGGAAAGAATACCCAGCAGGAATATGCTCTGCAAATACTCAGCAAAATCATTAGATCTGCATATTCTTAACTAATGAGGTTTCGGCAGAATTAAGGGTGGTTTCTTTATCCAGACCATAGTTTGTCCAAGTCCCTGGGTGGGGTTCAGCTGTTTATGTTTTCTTTGAGGAAAAATGTCAGCAAGCTGTGATGCTGAGTTGTTCTGTGCCTCCAAAAAACCCCTGATGTGGGAGTATCAGCATGTGGCACAGTTGTGAGAGGCACGTGAACCGAGCCCAAAGTTCGCCCCTCGCTGCAGCTTCTGCAGCTGGGGCAGCCGTCGGGGCCACCACAACCATCCAAGGGAGGTGGAACTGGGTTTGAAGGAACGAGGGCCAAATAACATGAAAAAGATTTGCCTTCTGCATAGAGACAGAAACCTCATTGTCCAGTCCTGAGGACAAATGGGTAATCTTTTTGGTGGTATTTCTGTTGTTTTCATCACCTTCCCCCTTTAATTGAACCCATGTATGCAATACAGATGTAATTAGCAATGCACTGGAAATAACAACTGATAACATCATTTTCCAACATTTGAAAGAAAGAGGAGGGGGCAATTGTTGGTCTGTCCAATCTGGAAAGCAGTCTGTAGGTGCCAGGTAGGCATGCCAGAGCATATGCTTGAAACTTCGCTGGGCATGTTGGATATTATACCTGATGCTTCGCCTCTCCCAGATTCCTCCCTTGTCAGTTCATCCAGGGCAGTGGTGAGCGAGCTGAGGACTGCTGGCTTTTTAAGCAGGTGCTAGCTAGTGCCTCAAAAGAGTTCAAACTCCTACTTCATCCTATTAGGGACCATTTATTGAGCATGTTTTGTGTTTTGTGTGTGTACAATAATGCGATTTTGTCAGCCCCGTGCTGGATTACTGACCAGACAATAAGCTGTCTGCATAATGATGGTGCCAAACGGGGTAGGGGGGAATCGAGCTCGAGCTAGGTTTGCGCATGTCCCTCTAGAAATTATCTTGTGAGTTTCTGGCACCAGCATAAAAAAGGGAGACGTCTGGGAAGGGGTTGGACTTTGATGCTTCGGAGGGTGAGGGAGAATACTTTTAAAATAATTGTTTGGCCCAGAAAATTAAGACAAAACCTGGCCTCAGTGTTGTCAGGAGCAGTCTCCTACTGCCTTCAGGAGGGCCAGGATTTCACTCACGGATTTTTAAGGCTGGAGCACGGTCAGTATCTTACAACAGAGCACGGGTATGTCTGGCACAATGGGGATTGCTGTTAATGACACCGGAAAGTTGTTTCGTTTTTTGGTTTGTTTTGCTTTTTTTTTAACCTGGCATTGCTCCTTCAAGCAAATTAAAGTCTGATATATTTGCATTTCTATGTGTCATTAACCCAGACACCTACTGCAGGGCCTAAAGCTTGTGTCTGCTGGCAAGACTAAATCCTACTAATGTGCTTTTCCTAACGCACTGAGGGAATCTGGAGTCTCTCCTTTTGAAGCTGACTTGCTATTTTGACTAATTGCTTCTGGTAACAGTTAATAGCATTTTGCAAAGGCACTTCATCTGCTGACAGCAGATTGATGTAAGGAAGGGACACAGTTCACATTTCCAAAGGGAGCATCGGGAAACCCATTACTAGCTTCATTACTCTGTTAATAATAAAATTAAAGTACAAATAAAATGTGACAAATTGGGTTCTGTTGTGAAAGTCACTTTAACAGGAGGCTCTGAATAAAGGTCAAAACAGACTCTGATTTCTGCTGTGTTTTAATAGTAGAATCAGAGGAGAGCATTGTAGAAACACTGTAATTAATCTGGCAATACTATAATTGTCCCCAAATGATACAGAAAGAGTTTGACAAGTGATTTTTTTTTTTTTTCCTTGAGAGCATTTACAAAACCTGGAACATAAAGCTTTGTCACACAACATTTAAGTGCTACTCCAATTTCACAGGAAGCTTTCAACAATGTAGGTACAGTAGATAGGTTTACTTTCCCTGCCGGCGTACTTGCGGCTGCTACCTCAGTCGAAACTCAGGTTTACCCAGTACAGGGGCAAAAGAGAGAAGAAAAGCCCTGCAGGTGCAGATCTTCTAGCAGCGGTCACAGAAATGAGCCTGACATTGGAAACAGGCTTCATCAAAGAGTTAATAAACCAGATCAGACATCCCTTTTCTGGCAAGGACAGGGTTGGCTTGCCAGGAGCCCTTGTTTAAAATGAAAACCGTATACAATCAGCTTACCGACCACCCCTTCTTTTAGGACTATCCCCCAAACCTATCGGTGCCCCCTGCACCTCTAACATCAGCCTTCCTAGCCACATCCTAGGTTAGCAGGATATCTTAAGTCTAGCTTCTACACTTAAATAATCCTCCTGCTGGGACCTTCAGCTAACACAGCAGAAAAAAAACTGCTAAGAATGAGACCAATTCCAGCCTCTCCGAGGCATAGTGTTAATGGGTTCTGTAGAAAAAACGTCCAATTTATCTAAGTTCCTGCTTATTACAGTTGAGCAATTGCCCCAAAAGCAATCAGTTGCAGAGCATAATTTGGGGACGCAGCTGCAGCAAACAGAGGTCTTCCTGCAGCCTGGCAGAGCATGGTCTGCTGGGAGCACCTGAACCAAAGGCACGCTTATTAAAGAACCCAGCCAGGCAAACAAATATATAAACATGTTAATGTGAAGTCTTTGAAGAGAATGGCTCATTAAGTCAGGCAGGATGACTATATGGAAAACTGATAGCTCTATTTTAAAAATCAGCAGGAAGAAAAGGAGAAGGCTGTCCTTTTGGTTTATGCAAGCCAAAAGGAGTCTGTACAGTCTTCCTCTCCTCCAGTCATTTTAGGGATAATCTCAGTCTCCGAAGAGACCAGATTTGCAGTTTGAGAAGCACCACATGGAGTTATTTACATCAGGAAAGAAGCAAGGGGAGGGGGAGGATAAAGAGGAGGGGAAGGAGGACACGCTTTTCACCTGGAGTTTGCAGTTACTCGTAGGAGGTGTGAACAGTGTGGTGAGAAATTGCCCCAGTGTTGATGGGCTGGGGGCCTGGGAAAGGCAAGAAGCCTGGAGCAGATGCCCATCAGTGTGAAAATGCTGATAGGCCGGAAATCGGATATAAACTGGGCTTAGAGGCCAGGAACTGTGTGGGTTGTGAGATGAGCTATTAAGCAAAGAGGCAGAGTATGGGAGGGAGAGAGAGGAGCAAGAAGGCAGCCTGCTCTGGATGGAGTAACCTTTCATAAGCGCAGTGCTCTCTCAGGGGAAGGGGCAGGACAGAAGCTCACACAGACGAGCAGTTTTTTTGCCACAACATGTAGCGAGAGTCCTTCTCGTGCTCAGCCTGACTTTAGCTGCTTGCTTTATGCTCAGTTTCATGTTTAAGATCTATTGGTTATTAACATCAAGTCAGATCTCTAATTCTTAGTCTAGTGATTTGAGTTCTACAAGTGCAGCTATCAATCCAGTTCAGTTTGGGTTCATGGAGAGCTAAGTTGTCCGTGCCTGGGGGAAGATTTTGGGCAAAGTGATGACAGGCAGGTCTAGGACTACAGATGCCTTGGGAGCTGGTGGTTGCCTTATTTCAATTAAGTTAGTTGAGGACTCTCTGCTGCCTTTCGTCTGCTCAGCCAGAGCTCATGGAGCACTGCTCCTGCTAAGAGTACTATTTCCTACCTCCTTGTTCCCATTTCCTATCACTATCCCTTTTCCTATCCTTCTGAAATGGGTCTCTCTCATGCAGTGTTTGTACAAGGAGGGCTGAAAAAGGGCACTCTCCACTTGGTTTCTGTCTTTCCTCCTGCTTGTATCATCTCTTCTGTCTGGCAGAAATTTGTGCATACTTGGCCCAGTGTGAGCCTAAGGAAGATGGTCAGAACAATTGAAAGAGACCATCCCCAGGGTTGTTTGATACCTACCAGGTTGCTGAGTCTTCCTCAAAGTCTTTGCTAGCCACATCTGCTGCATTGCAAGGAGAGGAGCTTCATACTGCTGTTGCCTGTGTCTAGGATCCTGCAGCTGCCTGTTGTAAAGGCAATCATGCCCCAGGCCTTTCTTCTGTTCCTTTCTATATAGTATATGCCTCTCTCATAATTGCTTTCTCTTTCTCCTTCCCAAAGAGTTCTGCCTTGTAAAATATTAGAGAGAACAATCCTATGCAGAGAATTAATATCAAAGACAGATGACCTCAGGCCTGAATGCCCAAACATGGCTCCTGTAGTCCAGTCAGTAGAGTATAACTCCAGGATCAGCATTTGCTCTAAGTAATTCCAGCTCTGTATTTTTCTTCTTCAAAGAGAGCAATTGCAATAGCAAAATCCTGGCCTTGATTTTTGCGGTGCCTCTACTCTTTTGAACAGATCTGTCAGAATGTCAAGAACACACAGGATGAGCTATAACCAACCCAAGAGAAATCTGGCATCTATTGCTTTAATGGTTTCATTGCCACTTTCTTTCTCTTCCTCTTTGGACTGTAAATGTTGACTAAAAGGCATTTTTAATCAAGGTTTATGTATCCTGTCACACTCTAAAATACATTTCTCCGTAAAGGTAAAAGAAGGTGCCAGGGAAACACTCTGCCTTTGTGTTCAAATCCTCGTTACTCATGGCCAACAGCACTGAAGTTCATTTTTTGTTGTCTCTTCAGACAGTGAATAACAGAGCACATGTACCATTCTGCACGGAGGATTGGGATTAGTATAAACAAAGCAGAGAAATTTATTCCATGTTGAAAAATTAGGGATCAGAGTGTCTATTTAGAGAGTTAATTGCTTTTTTTGTTTATTCTTTGGGGTTTTTTAGCAGTGGCAGTGCCTCAGCAGTGTGCCCATAATGCACTTACAGTTTCTCTCTGTCGCTCCACACATACACTCTGCATAAAACCAGATGCCTCCTGCTCTACAGATTTTTCTTTCAACTGTGCTGTGGAGCAGCAAGGGACAGCAAGGTAAGCGTGACATCAGGGCCAGTGGAGTCAGGGCTTCATGGATGGACAAGAGGTGCAGTCCCACAGCCCCAAGCATAGAGAACAGGGCAGGCCCAGGGGGGCAGCCCAGAGTCCAGATCTCTGGGCAAGTCCACAGCAGCCAGACAGGTCCAAGTTCAAACCAAGACATCAGCCTGTGGGTTGGGGTCAGGGTTGAAATGGTCCATGGCCAGGCAGGAGCATGGCTGCAACCAGTGCAGGGGCCAAGCACTAGAGCCGCAGCTGAAGATCAATGTTCAAGCTAAGCATCTACATGTGTATCAACTGTTATGCCAGGCTCATCTATAGGAACAACCATCACAAAAATTCCCGTACAGTCTAAACAGCTGCTGGCTCTCCTTTGAGAGGCTCTTTTTTAGCTCTCCGGGGCTTCTCACAGTAAAACAAAATAATCGGAAATAGAAAATAAATAAGCTTTTTGCAACAAAATAGTAGCTTGCCCAAGGAAGAGTAGAGAGAAGTATAGCTGTTGGTAGTTTGGAAAACCAAGCTAGTATAGGAAGAGCCCAAATGAGGGATTTTTGTTTGTTTGTTTTGGGGCAGGGGGAGGAAAAGGGGAGGAAATCTGGCAAAGAACAAAGAAGCAGCAAAAAGCAAAAGCTGGAAGCTTTAGTGAGACATGTGCCTTGTTACAAAGAGAGAAGGCAAATGAGGATACATAGCCAATATGAGAACAGTTTAATATGGGATGTTCCCCATTCCTTTCAGTCTTATGTCAATATTTGGATAACTTTCTCCATGGCTCAATCAGAACTTCTAAGCTTGATGCAGAATTTGTTGAATGAGACTCTCTGGTCTGTATTAAACAAAAGATAGAGTAGAGAGTCCTAATGCTCCCCGTGGCTGTAAAATTTATGAGCGTATGAATTTATGAGACTGGAGTTTACTTTTAAGATCCCAGTCTCTGGCTGGTTGCCTGGCTGGGGGGGAAGGACGTATCACCTGAAGGCTTATGTGTTGGATACCGAGCCATTACTGCTCTCAAGGCACTCTATCTGTCACCAGTATCCTCAGCTGTGAGCTGGACCCAACTGAGTATTTTCAATGCGTTTTCTAGGGGAGAGTTTCTATCCTAAAGTCCAAGCCTGAAACCTGCCATGATTTATGTGCTTGACACGCTACAAGTGATGCCACTGAGAGACTGGGGGAACGGTCACCAAGACAATCGCAAACCATAAAATCAGGTGTATATCAAGTCAAAGGAACAACTCATTGCTGCTAAGACTAAAATTCAGCAACATGAGTGAGTCTTTGAAGTTTCAGGTCCCAGAAGGATCAGAACAAGTATAAATGAGAAAATAGCGTTGAGCCCTGTTTTGCAGTCATGGGCACTGTGGTCTCTTAACCCATTTTAAAACATAGATTATACCTTGATGCTGGAGGCATAAGGGAAGATCTACTGTGAGAAAACATACTAATAACTGCTGGGGGGGGTTTCCTCTTCACCAGTGGAAGGTAGCATCTCCCAGGCTTGGCAGGAGCCCCAGTCGAGTTCCCCCAGGCAGCAACACAAAGCTATCAGCTGGGGCATGGGGACAGGCCTGCGAGGAGGGGACCACCGGTGGCACACAGAGGCCTGAAATGCTGTCATCCTTGTGCCTGGAAGAAGGAAGGTATCATCAGAGCCAGGAGTGTGGCCAGAGGATGGGAAGAAAGGTAGGACTGCTTGGGTCAAGAGCTTGGGGGTCAGCAAGCCTGGACGTCTCAGAGTGAAGAAAATAAAGCCCTCACTTGTTCAGGGAAGCAGGACTTTATAACCTGTCTCCTCTCTGTAAGCAAGGTCACACCAGAGACATATGTGTATTTATATATACGGGTCTCTGCCTCAACTGTCTCCCTCTAAGGAGGAAGAAAGACAGTCAGGCCCTCAGATTAGCAGGTACTTTGGCAGCCCAACGTCTGCAAGAAACATATGGCTGGGATCCAACTATTAAGTCTTCGTCAGGACCGTGAGACCATCCCTAATGGGATTCTCTCCCCCGCTCCCTCCCCTCTCCTCTTACACTTGCCAGTCTTAATTTCATTTTGGCTATAAGAGTCTCTTTGCTCCTGACATTTCCTCATGTCTTCCCTAAGTAAACCTATGTTTATGACATTAAATACATTCACTGTGTATTGGTATCAAGCAATTGCTTTTAAAAGATAATCTTCCCCTTTCTGTTATTACCCCTTTATTTCCTCTGCTGTTTTCCTTCGTGAGTTATACGGGGAAGAAATTACTGCTCTTTTGTCTTGAGGTTTCCCTGAGGAACCTTGTCAAAATGAACAGTCCTTTTACTAAGCTTTCCTGTACAGATTGAGCAGAAATAAAACAAAATAATTAAATGGCTCCTGAAAGAATTCAGTGCCTAAAACCCTGGGGGGAAAAAAATGGTTCCATCTACGCTGTTGTGAAAGCCTTTATTGCAGTGTAGCATTTATGTTCTGCATAGGGTCTTACGGTGTCGTCACCATCACCATCAGATCTGAGTGCTTTCCAGGCGTGCAGTTAAGTGACGTGACCAACAAATGTTGTCTGTTTGTTCTCGCAGCCTCTCCCCACTGGGAGAAACCTGTGTGGTTGAGAGCCTTCTTTTGGAAGTATATTGCTTTTGTTTGAGACATATTTTTATTCTTGTTTTTAGTATGCTTGTTATCATCTGTTTCTGTTAAAGAAGTTTAGTGGCACTCAGGGAACAAGTTTGCCTCCTAGCTGCCCATTCTCCTGAGTGCTTTGTTCTTCAACAGGAGATTGAGAAAAAATGAGTATTTGGAAAGTTTTTCTCAAGTTAGAAATAAGAGGCTGAATTTCACACTAGTGGTACACATAATCTCTGCCTACAAACCAGCATGATGAATAATGTCTTGGCTCGCTCTGCTGCGCAAAAATATCCTGCATCCATGCAAAGTTATGGTTACCACAGCCCAAAGCACAGTTGCGGCATGGAAACCCTGAACTCCCTTTGTCTTCCCCCCCCCCCCTTACAAAGCGCGTGAGGGTTCCTCGACTTTGGAATTTGCCCTTCTTGTTGGATCAAACAATCCAAAGCTGTTTAGTTTTCTGGCTCGTCTGTTGCCCCCCACTTCTCAGAGAGCGAGAATTAATGGGCTCAGTCCTGCAAGACACTGATCTTTCTGGCACCGGTTCAGCAAACCACTTACACAAGTGTTTAAACTTTAACCACGCATAGGAGCTGAGTCGCTGAGGTTAATGGGACTGTAGCAGGGACTGTGGTGGGATCATCTTCCCTGACCCCGCGGCCTGACCTGCCGACATCCCTCTGACTCCCACGCTGCCATAACTTGGGGGTGACCTCAGCACATGTTTGTTTATCCTGGAGTTAAATGAGTATATGGGGACTTTGCTTGATCTGCCTTAGACTGCCCGGCCCTAAAGTTCAGATCTCCGCAGAGCAGTCACCAGGGAGAAGCAGATGGGTGGGATCGGCTCCATGATTTTGTCTGATGGCAGCCAACTACCTTGGCCATGAACCCCTTCAGGGACGTATGACATGGGCAACCTCCTGGGACAGCAACCTCTTTCTCACTGACCCACTACATTTTCTGAGGTTTTTTTGCCTTCCAAAGGGGTTGTGCGGTGCAGGGAGGGGAGGCTGGCACTGCGGTTTGGGACCCGGACCTCAGCGGTTTCCTCCAGTCCCATGTTGTAATGGTGAAAGGAGAGGCCACTATCCCGAGCAACGCCTGCAGCATGAACAGGGGCTGTCACAAGTTCTCTGTTCTGTATAGAAACAACAACAAAATTCATCTCTAGGCATGATCACTCACAAAACTTACAAACCTTCCGAGGCAGCCAAAATTGACCCATCCTTTTTCTTGAGGGGGATGGGGGAAACAAGCTCCAGTGGTCCCAATTACTCTGTTCACTAGAAAAGATATTTTCATGTAATGACCTCAGTAGGGAGTGAGCAGCTCCTTTTGTGTATTAAATTAAAATCTCTGGGGGAACATTAGGCCCTGTAATTCATATTTTTCAGATGCAATTTAAGTCTTTCATCAAAAAAACCTCATAATAAGTAAGCTCTGTGATACCCAGTAGATTCATTTTCATGTGAAGGATGAAAATAGCCAGCAACATGTTAACAAATTCCATGGGGAGACCAATTGTAATGATAAAAATAATCTGACGTGGGCATGAATTTGCAAATACAGTGCTTTATGGATCGCTGAAAAGGAAAAGGCTGTCTTAAACACTTTCTTTATATTAAGATAGAGGTGGGGAAAAAATCCCTAGCCTGCTCATTAAGAATGGAGTACATGAGCAGTTTCCAAACAACAGAGGCCCAAAATGATGCATCTCAATATCTTATTTAGAAAAAATCCCATGTACCAGGAAGACTGCTTGCATAAGTTGTCATCACTTCTGCTTCATTAAACTGACTGAGAAAAGGAGAGGTCTGCACAAGTAACAACTTTCATGTATTGGTAACTGCAGAGAAGAACAGAGTTTCCTGTGCAAATAACTGATGCCAGATCAGACCTCATGTTTTGAGGCACACATGTATAATTTCCAAGGGTTTGGGGCTTTTCCAAGAACTGCCTGTGAGTGTAGGAGAGCCCCAAGCCCCAAGATGCATCCTCTGCCTGCGTCCTGGGAGAGAGCTGGTATGTTAGAAAATATCAGCAGAGACGGACCTTAGACACAACTTAGCCCCTGGGGTGGGTAGGCATTTTCTGGTGGGAAAAGCAGCATTCCTCCCCCTCCAGCTAGAAACCTTATCTAACATCATTGCTTATTAAAGCACATTGATGGATGCATGCCTCTGCAGCGGTTCACCTCCTAAGGAGAAGCAGAGCTTTTGGTAGGAGTCTCAACAATACCACTCAGAGTGGGGGGTGTTTCTGTGCAGCCATGGTCTGAATGTAAAGCTACAAGCTGATAGCCCAGGTCAAGGAGAGGGAGAATATGGCTGGACGTAAAGAGGGAGGTGGGAGAATAGAAGAAAATACAACAAATTATTTATCAAAATAACAGGTACACTCTTTGCACTACGTTGCATTTCAAGTGACAATAAAACATCTGGCAGTCTCAGAGGAGGATAGTGGCTTTGCCAGTATATTAATGGCTTTGCCTAAAAAAATTTTAATTATGATTTTAAGCATAAAAGCTGTTTTAGCAAGATTCATCATCTCTAGTTGAAACATTTTCCACTGGAACCCTTGGTTTTTGCGGTCTCTAGATATTTACTGCTATTAAAGTAACACATGAAAAGATGCTTATCAGTCCCATCCGAAACATATTTTGTTGCATACAAATGCTTTAGTCTATTTTTGTATTTAATCATCTATAAATAAGCAAACTAAGACCCAGTCCCATAGTATACACGCAAGCCATGTGTACATCAGGTACTAATTTTCAGCACACGCTTGATCTGTCAAAAAAATTGCCCAGAATAAGCTTCCTAAGCCCTGGTTAGTAGGAAGTCGGACTGAGGCAGAGTACAGTTACGGCGGCCTATGAAAAGCAGAACAGGACAGCAAGCCTATGCTGTCATATATTTTTCCCGATGGAGTTGTGAAGGACAGAGTCTGCAAGGAGATATGGCTGGTGAATGATGCAGCTACACTAGAAAAATTACCTGGAGTAGACATGGTTGCAGAACATGGGCTAGAGCCTACAGGTATAGGTTATTCTGCTGAGATAAGTTATGCTGGCAAAAAAATAGTTGTGCCTCTGCTAAAAGTCTTTTCTAGAGATAGTACAGACTGAAAAGACCTAACTAACAGATATGGCCCACGTTATGCAGTTAACCCTTTAAAGAGAGACTGTGACACACCATCATTCGCTCCTAAACTCCTTGTCTTTCACAAGGTAGTGAGTGAAATTATTTGTTTTACCAACTCCTGTCAAATCACTTTATCCCCAGAAAGCTGTCTGGAAAACCGTGGAGGAAGTGTAACAGGCATGCCTACAGGCAGGGGAGAAGCCAGCTCCTGTTTGCCCAGGCCGGGCCAGCTGAAGCCACAAGAGAAAGAACAGGCAGATTGTTGTCACACTGCTGGTACTGCTAACAAATTCTTATTTTCATCATTGCAAGGGATATTAGCCATTTCCTTCTGCTTTATTCTTCTCTCTAACTGTGGATACCTTAATGTTGAGTTTATACAACTCAGTTTATGCAGAGCTGACCTGCAGGCTGTTCCTGCTGTAATTCCCTCCACCAGCTTGCACTGGGAGAGCACCAAGGAACAAGCCCAAAGACCAAGAAGGAGGTGAACTGGCAGAGAAAAAGGCCAGTGTGTTATATAGGACTTTCTTTGTAAGCAAGAATATTAAAAGGATGAAAATCGATTCATAATGAATTCAGGAGGCTCTCTCTACATATTTTAACTGCTTGGTATTATCTCATTGAAAAGGCACTCCAAGCTCACTAATGTACGCTGTTACACAAGCAAAGCACTCCAGCATTGATTTTTCTCTTGCAGAGGATTATGAATCAACATGATTTAACCAACTCTGTGGCTGAAAGTAATGACCATCCCCTGAAAGTTAGCCAAGCCCAGGAACTTTCTGGACAGAAGCAGTTTTGTATCAGTGCTTTTAATTACATTTGAAGACATGGATTGTCCATTAATATGTGACCTCTAATTATGTTTTTAAGAGGTGGCTCTATTGAAAAACAGTTATATCATGAAGATGTGTGCAGAAGCTTAAACCAAAGCAATTTGGTGGTTTTTTCCCTCTGCAGTCCTTTCAGGAACCTTTGCTTGAATGAGCAGATCTGCTTTTACCAGAAGGCCAAAGGGGCTAACGCATGCACCACCACTCAGGTGCCAGGGGCTTGTGAACCTGACAGGAATGTTGTAGTTATATGTGCTACAAGGAATCTAAACTAAAAAGCAAGTAGCTGCTGTCCTGGCTTGCATTTGGAGGAACTGAAAGGATGCATCCCATGGCTTTCCTATCAGCAGGACTGAGCAGAAGTTGCTCCAAGGCATCTAGCACCTGCCTGTTGTGCAATACTTCTTACTTAGGCAAGAGGGGGAACAAGCTCTCCCTCTGCAGATCCCTGAGAGCATAAATACAAACCGTAGCTATGGTGTAAGCATTTAGTGCTGGAATCACGAACGAATTTGCTTGGCCTTGCACTTCCCACTGCGGCAATCAGCAGCTATTTGCTGTCTGTGATGGCTGCCAAATTCAGTGACCTTTTGGACAGCAGAGAGCCAGGCAGGGCCCTCCTGGGGCTGGCAGAGTTTGTAATTCTCTTTCCAGGATCCCACTACCTGCCCCAAGCTGGGAAAACTTCAAATTTCTTTTCTGTTTGCCTCCTCTTTCCTCCAAACTCCCCAGTCTCCGAGCTGTCCAGATGTGCTGATATCATCCAGGAGGCCTTGCATAACTTCCCTCTTGAAAAAAAAATTAAAAAGTAAAAGTGCTGCAGTAGCAGTTCCTATGGAAATTTATTATTTTAATAAGACCCTCTGAAGCACTCAAAACCAAACTAACAGCTGTTCAGAGACCAGTTGTTTCCCCTGAATTCATTGAATTTCTGGGTGAGCATGGACATTTGGGATATAAATTTGAACCGAAGCTCAGAAAACATCCAAACCAGAAACAATATCTCAATGAAGTTGAAAACTGAATTTAGCATTCAGGTCCCTCTTTTCTTCTCCCTCTGGACGGGAGAGAAAAGATCACTGGTTTATTGCTCTGTTACTAATGGTACCAAATAGCTTTAGATGTAACATAAGGAAATCTCTTGTGTTAGATTTAGGACCAAATTGCAGGGGTAGGCCAGAGACCTGCATTAAGAAACCTCACAGCCATATTCTCTTCCGCGCTTCCTGTTCAGCCTCTGTAGACTTCACCGTGTTACTTCTGAATTAGACCAGCACAGAAGAAAGGGAAACCAGTGCCAGTACAGCAGGGATGACTGCGGGACTATGACAGGAGTCTATAAAGCCCTGCGTGTCAGGAAGGAGGTGCATAAGGGCCCTCCATGACAGGAACTAAGGATCATAATGCAACGACCAGGCAGCGGATTTGAAATGAACTAAAGGATGTATACTTTCTTCACACCAAATACAAGTGAGCCATAGAAATTGGCCGTGAGATGTTGTGAACACTAAAGTTCATCTGTTTTCAGAAAACTAGATAACTCGGTGGAATAGGGATCCATGGAGGGCCATGCCACCTCTCCTCAGGAAGCCTTCGAGTCACAGATTGATGGGGGTGTCTCAAGCTATTACTTTCCCTATTCTTATACTCTTCCTTAGGCATCTGCCTTGGGCTGATGTTGGAGGCTTTTGGTCTGACCCAGCGCAGCTGTCCCTGTATGTGGAAAGGGAGCGCAGCAGCATGACACCCTTCCCATAACAAAAAATCCAGGCCAGAACAGGATGCATGAGGGATTTGAATGGATGCGCAAGGGATTTGAAGGGGATGCAGTGTAGCACTTGGACCCTGGGAGAGGCTGAACAAGGTGAGACAACCCTTTGGGGCAGGAGTCGGCCCCAAAATCTCATGTGCTTTTTTGGTTTCCTGACTGCTGGTTGACACAAACCCTCTAGGATCCCACGGAGGACCTCCATGGCAGCTCAGCCCTTCTTGGGTTTTGACTTCAAGGTACAAGCTTCAAAGACTTGCCAAAATTTCAGGTTTGT
Organism: Fregata magnificens; assembly: GCA_013389945.1. NCBI lineage: Eukaryota > Metazoa > Chordata > Aves > Suliformes > Fregatidae > Fregata > Fregata magnificens. The sequence continues at coordinate 141,628 of WAAD01019977.1, forward strand.
TTTTTTTTTAAATACAAACAGTGGTCAGGATGATATTTACCATGCTTAATTTAACTGTATTTGGTGCAGAGACTGTAGAAGATTTTTTTCATACACAGACATCCCTAAGAATTAATCAGGCTATTTCCCCTACTGCCTGGAAAGAGCAAAAAGCATCCCGTCTTAGGACCTTTTTGTGAAGATTTTTCCATGTTGTACTTTGTTTTGGTTCTCAATTAGACAAGTCACTGGACAGCACGACAGATGTGAAAAGGCTGTTTCCTTTACATTGTACGTTCAGATGGAATTTATTTCCCTATTTATCATATGTGATTAAGCCCCAAACCTTGGTCTTACAGCAGGTCTGCAGTACAATTGCCATAGATCTGTGCCATCTTTCTTCACAGGTATGCAAAGGAGTGTGAGAACTGGCTACTGCCTTTGCTCACATAGAAAGCCACTGTGTGAGAGCATAATCTGTTCAGAAACTGTGACCCTGGCAGAGTTTTATTTGTAGAAGGAAAGTGGAAACACTTTCTGGGCTGCGTAGGGAAATATCCATGCCTTTTCAGGTCTAGCAGTGGTGTCCTTGTGCAGGGGCGTGGGATGAGCTACTGAGATAACTCTGCTCCTCTCTGTTCCCTTGGGTGGATGTCCCTGTTTTGGGTTGGATCGGGCATTGCCTTCCTCCTCCACTGCATACAGCTCTCTCGCACTATCACACATTGAATACAGAGCTGTGCAGCTGCCATCCTCAGCATTCCGACTTCCCTTCTGTGCGTTCCCGCTCCAACAAACTCTCCCCAGACGAGAGAGAAAGCTGACAGTCCCCAAAATGCTGCCGGAGTGCCACCCTTTTCTTATCTAGAGCAGAGGAAACACTCAGTATCTTTTGCCATCTACAAGTCAGCCTGCCATGAAGTCACTCGGTTTTGTATACAGCAATTGTGAGAGATGGGACTTTTCCAATTCCGATATGCTTAAGCCATCTTTCTTGAGAGAAAAGCTTGGGTACATACTTAACTTTAAAGGCAACATTAATACCTAAGGACCTCAGATAATTATAAGCCTTGCATGGATTTAAGCAAGGCACTGCACAATTTTCCAAGTAGTCCTGCATTTCCTCCACACACAAGTTCAAAGATGAACTGCAGAAGGAAGCATATCGATCTGTCTGTGTAAAGACCTAAGCCCAGAAGAATAAGTATTATTCCAGTCCTGCACCAGTGTGAAATGCTTTTAAAGAGCCACTTATGATCCTCTTATTTCAGCCACCGATGGCAGAGGAAGCCAAGGAGACAGCGGGACCTGGCTGAAGGCAGTGCGTGTTATCCATCTTTGGGAGAAAACACAGCATGTGCTCATCCTCTGGCTGAAGCTGACTGAACCTCCCTATGGATGTGCCATTAGTTGGGTTGCTTCCTTCAGAGCCTCAAAATGATGTGAGCTGAATCAGGGCCTATAAAAGGTATCCTCACACAGCTTTTAGTGACCATATTTGCTGCCCAGAGAGGTGGTGGAGTCGTCATCCCTGGAGGCGTTCAAAAAAGGTGTAGACGTGGCACTCCAGGGCCTGGTTTAGGAGGCACGGTGGTGTTAGTTGACGGTTGGACTTGATGATCTTAGAGGTCTTTTCCAACCTTAATGATTCTATGACTCTATTTGCAGTGGAGGTTCTGCATCTCCCCTACACCTCAGATTCTTAAGATCTTTCATCTGAGTTATGTGACTACCTCCGCAGTCTTCTCCTCCCCAGGGCCCTCTCCAGCTTTCTTCTTTTCCTCCCTAACCCATCCACACCACAGCTATATCTGGCCTCCGTTACCAGCTGTAATTTTCTTTTTTTCAGGTTTCTTTTCTTCCTCTTTTAGAACTGCATAACCCTTTGGGTCTGCCAGCTGCAGTGAGGGATGAAGAAGTTAAAATAAGGGAAAAAAAGTCAGAGATATTCCTTATTATTTATCATAAAAGCCTAAGTTTGGATTTAGCACTGAAAAACTTTCAAATTGCAAGTCTAACGCCCTCATCAAGCAGCACTCTGAAACTACACATAGCCCCAGGTACAGCCCAGTGGGAGGAAGGAGCCAGAGCTGCCAGCTAATTACCCAGCCCACCAGAAAAGCTGCTGCAAGCTCTCAAAACATGTCCAAGGAGAAAAACAACTAAAAGCGATCTGGCGGGATTGGGAGTTAGGGGGAGGAGAAGGAATAGGTTATTTCAGAAGGATTAAAAGGTCAAAGGACTTGACGTGGAGAAGTCAGCCCAAATCCACCCAAAGATGTTAGCACGGGATCATCTGAAAAACAAATCCAAGGGCTAATCCTTTAGCCTGTTCAGGAGAGCAGCGTATGTCAGAGATGTCCCCCCTCCTCCTGCTGGGCTTGTCCTGCTTCAGGGATGAACTGGCGTGATGACCCTCCTCAGATGTCCCTCCAGATGTTACACCGCCTCCCCCTTTGTCCAAGGTTTGCTTCCCGCTTAGATGTAAGCACATGGAAACCTGTAGGGGCAAGGAGGAAGCCCAAGGGCAAATTCTTCCTCCCCATAACAAATACTGTCATTTCTCTCAATAGGATGGTATAGCGGGAAAGAAAATAGCAAGTCTTCCAAGGCTGCTTCCATCTTCCCAAGTAGGAGTCAGGGAGCTGTGTTATTCCAGTGTGAGGGGGGTCATATATGAACACACCGTGAGCAGGTGGGAGTTGGGGCGGTCTCAGCCATGTCGGAGTCGATTTTGACTTTGCATGGCTGTGTGTACCAAACAGTTTGCTTCAAAACAGAGGGTGTGTTCTGCTTGCTAGTCGCATAGTGCAAAAGGAGGAGACATGATGAAGGAATGGGCTGTGAACCTCCCTGGTTGATGTTCCTCATCTCAAAGAAATATAAGAGAAATATCAAGAACTGCTTTTTTCCACACCTAACAAACTCAGTGTACCCTTCCATTTCCAATCCCTAATATTGCCCTTCCTCGCAGCTGAGTATGGGGAACAGCTCTACATCATCTACAGGCATCCTTTGCTCCACATGTGTATCCAGGAGTTGCTCCTGCCCCACACACAGATTTTTAACACAGCCCAGGTTATCAAAATAGGCTGCAGAGCAGGAAAGAAATAGGCACCTGCTCCCACTGATGACCCACGAGCCTGCCCATTTCATTTTTCTCTTCTAACACTTTAGTCTGAAGGGTATAAACTTGGTTACGTCTCCTTACAGACACCAGTTCTCTAGATGACAGGCCTTTTCAGCAGCCTCAAAGCAAAGCAACTGATGGTTTTCTTTGGGATTAGGGGCCTGACCCACCGCAGCTTTAAATGAAGGTGTCTCAGTCAGCTCTGGATGAAGTCTGTATGTGGGGTCTGGATGAACTGCAGACCTGTCTGTTGCTGTGGGGAATCCCTCTAGTTCTAGCTGTGGCTCCTTTGCCTAAAGCAAATATACTTTTCTAGCAATACTTCGGTGAAAAGGACTCAGCCGGACTGGTGCTTTGCTCCCTCAGCCACCTCGGGAAGGGCACGGTGGGTCATGCGGCTGCTGGCACCACTTGCTGGGCAAAACCCAGCCTGAGGCTGCTGCTCCCCAGCTCCTGGCATTAAACTTTAGAGCGAGGCACCACCTAGAGGCATGCGGGCTGTAGTAAGGCTGGAGCAGATAGATAAGCTCTAGCTCTTTTCGGCAACAACAACGTAGCACGACGCCTATCAGAAACTAAAAGCGTCAGCGTTCCCCTTTTCCTCTTCCTTATTTTATCAAAACAAGTTGATTAGTTTGAACAATAAATGCAAACCTGGAAGCCCTCTGAGAGAGCAAGCTGTGGTCAGATGGACTGGGAGGGGGAATTCAGCCAACAGCAAGAAGAGTCCAGTGGGACGCTTTAATTGGGGTATCTCCATAATCCAGGCAAGATGTGCTCCGTTTACTAGTGACTTGGTTTAGGATTTTTTTTTTTTTTTAATGTGTGAAAGTCCCAGCTTCAATTTTTAGCTATTAAACAAATGCAGGTTTTTTGCAATTGCTTGTTGTCATCATCCATGATATCACAGCTTTTCAGTCTTGAGTAGCTGAGGAGCCTCTCCAGGCCAGAACGGACCAGGATTATAGCACTACTGAGGGAAAGAGCTATTTCTTTCTTCTCCTCATGCAAGTTGTTTCCTTTGGGACCTTGATGCTGAGCTGAGGTATTGATTCCCTGCTCTGAACCATCTGGGCTCCTCTCCTTGCATTCAGATCTACTCTTCAGAACCCGGTGAACGAGTTCCTTCAGAAAACAGATCCACATGCCTTAACTTTCTACCTCCTTCTCATTCTCTTCTTTCCAGGTTAGCCTTTTCCTTTTTGCAACCTCTTTTTCCACTATCAACCTGTTGCTAGCCTCTCCCAAGTGGGAACTGAAAAAATAATTGCTAGGTCTATGAAGGCAGAGTTGGTTTTGTTTTATGCCATAGGGTATGTGTCATGAAGTGTATTGCATCACTGAAGTCTGTTATTATAACGAAGTAGGTCTCCATAAAAACAACCATATCACAACTGGAGACTAGCCCTGGATCTATCTGTGCCTCCAAGTTGATATTTTCCTACCCTTGGACTCCCTGTCCAGGGAGAAACTTTTGAAGAAATGTCAACGACCACTTTTAAGATCCAGAATAGTGGCCTGTGTAATATTTCTAATATCCCCAGACATGTGGAAAACATCGCTAAATCCTTGTGGTTAGAGAACCACACCTCTGACTAAGCTGAAGGGGGGAAAAAAATAATATTCCCTGAAGCCCCTTAGACTAAACCTCCTAAAAAAAAGAGAAATGCCCTCTGCTGAATGAAGCTCCTGAACTTTGGATTTTATATGCCCGGGGCACACTCCACAAGAGGTCGGTGACCACAGCTGGGTGACCATATGCACCTGTGAGCCCAGAAACATGAATTTCCTTTCTTAGTATTCACAAGGATGCAATACCTCTAGAGATGTTTGAAATACTTCTGCCACCTGCACTCTGCCATGTACTGTCACCCCACAAAAGGAGACACATCTGACCCTCATTCTGCAAACACTTGAGCATATGCTTAAAGATATTCTTGAAGTCAGTGGAACTGGTCACGCAGTTAACACCGCTGAGCACAGGTTATGTGTTCAAATGAGCCCAGCAGCAGGGACCTTGCAATTTCAGCAGCTGCATCGATCTTCTGGTGGAACTGCTTCTCTTGAGTCGCCCCCAAAAATGCATATTTCTTCCTCGTGCCCTGTTTTAGGTTGACCCCCTGAGATTTTAATCTTTCGTGCCTCTTTCATGGCTTGTGCTGCTCCGGGACTAAGTTAAATGTCAATGTTACATTGCGTAGAGGATGCAGCACTTTGTAGTTCTTTCATTGCTTAGCTGTATTTCTCGTGCAGTGGGCCAACATGACTGCTTCAGGACTCTGGGCTGTCAAATAACCTTTGAGAAAACCATGCCCTTGGTGATAAGACCAAAGAAAAAGGGGAAAAAAAAAAAAAGGCTTTTTATTTTAAGGAACAGCAGTTTAGATTGCGTGCAACTAATCAGCACCTTCTTTTGCTAGAGTGTACTTTGCTACAAGGAAACGTAGGGCAGGTTCCCTATCTCAAAGCAGCAGTTTACCGTAACTGTTCTTCAGGAGGAGGACTGGGAGCGGGAGCACTCGCTCCCACGGCCTCGCTAAACGGCTTGCACCGCTGCCCTCTTTTGGGGAAGCCTCGCACTGCGGCCCTTGGCGATAAGGGGTTCTCTACCCTCCCAGCAGCAGCTTTGCAGATGGGCAATGCTGGCCCCGGTTGCTTATTTCCCAGAATCTCTGGTAGCACAGTGCCACTCGCAAGGTCTGAGAAGCCAGCTGATTTGCTCCAACTGAGTTTCCACTGGTTTATTTTCCGAACAGCACACGTGCCCGCGGTGGCACACGCATAGCAAGCGAGCTCTTAGCTGAAGATGATGGTTTCCAGTAAAAATCTCTCTTTCCTACCAGTGTTGGAAATCCCACCTTCTCATTGTAAGGAATATCTTACACAACCCCGAACAAACTGCAAGGAAAACAGGCTGCTATTTTCATTCAGGTGTCACAACTGATATTTATGGGGAGAGAAATGACGGAATGGAAAAACTCTGAATAGTAACTGCAGCAAAAGGTAGGTGCCCTTAGGTGCCCTGCCTCCTCCTTTTCTTATAACATGGGCGGTGGAAGAAAATGAAACAGGCATCTACTAATTAACAGATAGTGTAATTTCTCTGGAAAAAGGAAGTGGGGATTTCTGGTTTGCCTAATCCTGAACTGGTTTCCTGTGAAGATAAGTGGGTTTTGAGAGGGCCACTTTGCCTTGCTGTTTTTGACTTCCACTTTGCCAGGGAAGCAAGCTGCAAATAAATAGACAAAGGTTTAAGCTGTGTCATATGGCCCCTTTCAAAGACCAAGTATCAGCAAAGGAAGCTTCTTTTTCCCATTACGCAAAATAAAACATTTTCAAATTTAATGTCAGCTCTTCTGGGAAAAGTTACAGTTCTGGTCACTGGTGGCTGGAGAAAGGTTAAGAAATGTGGCGTCGGGAGAAAAGCTCCTTGAGAAATGAGGCCTTCGAATCATACCTTTGCTGTTCCTTGTGTTTGGCTTGGACTTTCTCTTAATTAAGTTTCATTGTTCTAGAGAAAAGTGTGACTTTGAAGGCATTTTAAGAACTAGGAACAAAACTATATGGATAACTCACTACAGAAGTGTACTGAAAACACAATGCTAAACTTTGTTTCAGTCAGGTTTGGACCCTCCTTACTATTCTGCCCTCCTAAACTAAAATTAAACCGCTTCCACTCGGTTTCAGCTGGTGTGAAACTAGCTTAGCTTTTCAGACAAAGTCTTTTCACTGGAAAAAAGAAACATATCTGCAAGAATTTGAGGAAAGCTGGTCTGCTCTGTCAGCTGATGGCTAGAACTCTACTGTGTGATATACACAGTCCCTATTTTCACAAGACTCATCCTAAACCCAGCGTAAGAAACAGCTGTTCCTGGCTGCGTCTGTTGAAATTGAAACCAATACTACAGTTTTACAGCATAATCCTGTTAGGAAAGGTGGAATATGTTTGTCTTTAAATAAGAAAAAGATGTCATTAAAAACTGTGAAGAGATGATAAATGTTGGGAAAATGACACTAGGGAGCAATTCTTAAGGCAATAGCTGCTGACATACAGTTACACCGATGGTAACAGGGTAACTACAACTCAGAGTCAGCTAATCTGATCAGGATTAGTCAAAGGACAATGAGTGGTTTTCTTCATGTACAGTACTGGTAGTACTGGTGGAAAAAGTCTTCATCATCCACGAACTACTTTTGTCAAAGCACAGCCCTGCATTCACTCTGCACTGTGCTACACCAGCCCATCAAAGGGGTACAAAGGCCCCGCGTGGTACCTTTCCTACCAAGGCTCCACCACTTCAGCTGAATGCCTACAGCTATAATGCTGAACAGCTACAGGAAACCGAGGAATTTGCATTGGCTTTTTTTCCCACAGCAAGTAAATCTGCATGGAATAGCAACACGGAAAGGTCTGGCTGCAGGCATCAAGCCTGCAGAGGGGTTCCCAGTGGTACCAACTCGGGTTCTGCTGAGTAGCCAAAATGCAAACGGCTGGTGAAAAATTCCTAATAGAGACATGCCTCAAGGATGCTTAGTGAAAGCAGCCAGAAAAGTTGGCCTCATTCCTGTATGCTAAATGTCATATATGGCAAATGTTGACATACAGCCCTGTTAGGCATCTTGGTTTTTCAGCTGCTCACAGGAACCTGGAGTCAGATATAGCCCCTTCACTTCCAGTGGTTTCTCACCCCCTCACATTTCCCAGGCACTTTATTGTGTGCTGGTGGCAGTGCCGATGCGACCGGCTGCATGCACACTTGAGAACAGGGTCATCTTTGCAACTGAAGGCAGGGGATGGCAGATATGACGTGATCTTAGCTCAGTGCTGGGGCATTGGCGATTCTCAAGCTACTGTTCCTGTTTTCCTGGCCCTGGCAGGTAACGAAATCTCCTTTTTGTCAGTGTCACCAGTGAGTAATTGCCGTAACAACCCCTGGATCTGTGTGGTCCATATTTTACCTCAGACACAGAGTAGATATTTTAATGTATATATGTCCCTTGAAAAATAAGAGGTGTCCCTCTTATTGTCCCTTTAAAAATGAGGACAGCTTCTGAATTTTCTTTCTTTTTTGTTTATTGTAGTTTATCTACAGCTTCTCTCCTCTGACAGCTTTTGGTGTAACTTGTTCAAGCTGAGACTGGGTGCAAGAAACAGCTGGAGCGTGTTTAATGCAATGTTTCTTCACAAAGCTGCTTTCTCCTGGTGGAAACAAAGGCAGCTAAAGACTAGAAACTGCAGCTGGAGAGAAGCGGTCAGCATTTCTTTTACAAGCAAAGTATGCCCTGATCAAAAAAAAAGGCAGACACGGCATCTGCCCAAATGGACAATAAGTAGATCTTTAATGCTAGGAGCCCTGGTTCATAGGAGGCTACTTTCCTATCCACCTTCCAGGCAATGATGCACGGAAGCATAGCACTAATGGATTTGGGAGCAAAGCAAGTATCTCGAACAAGTAATCAAAGAAAAACAAGCCCATACCTATGGCTCAGGCTGCATCTAAACCTGTGGTGTTTCCTAGCACATACTCATTTCTCTCACAAAGGAAACAGTGGAACCGGCAAGCCCGCTCGTCTAACCCCAGGCTCAAAACAGAGGTGGCAAAACAGTCACAGGGGGCCTACATGTGGTAGCAAAAGGGCCGTGCTGTAAAGAAAGTTCAACACCATTCTTGGAACAATGCATTTGCTAATTACCTTCATTTCAGCAAGGCTTTTATGCACTCAGGAAAGGGTAGAGCCAGCTAGATCTCAGAAATCTACTAACTTGAGTGTTTGGAGACAGTCTCATTCAAAGGTGGAGCAAGCCACATGATAGGTGAAAACAACAGGCATGAAAAGTCAATTAAATTCATTAATTCAAAGAAGCATCTCTGAGCAAGCTGCATGAAATGAAGATCTCGCAAGTACCTTTTCTGAGCAAAGCAACATAAAATCCAAGAGATGGACAAATCAAAACAGCTGAAAAGTCAGTTTTGATAAGCAAACCTCTGTGTACTGGCAAGGGCTGATAATGTAGCGGGCAGGATAGAGGATGCAGGTTTGAGGAACTCAGTTCATTTCTCCACCCCTCCAGTAATTTCTCATGGGACCCTGGGCAAGCCACGGACTTGGATTCATCCCCAGCTAACTCTAGACGTTAAGAGGAGGACAGTGCCTAAATTTAGGACTGTCACCACCTTAGGCCCCTTTCCATAGTCTAGAGGGCAATTTGGACACCAGGTGAGGTAAAATGTTAATCTAATTTAGAAACCGTAGCAGAGTACCTACTCTTAGACAGGATGAGTACTGGCCTCCTTGCTTCAATTCCCAACTCTAGGCATGGGGACGGCATCACCAATTCTTTGCCAAGACTATGGGAAAGTGGCATTTATTAAAGAATGTGAAACTCTGAAACGCACTGTTGATAGGAGCAAGATGATCAGTCAGAGAGCTGTGCACTGCTCTTAGTGATATGCTTCGGAAGATTTTCTAATTGGATGCATTGGGTTTGACTTCCTCGCAAGCCAGACTTGCCAAGAAATAAGTAAACAAACCTGATAAAGCACATTTTCCACTAACTGTTATTTGCAAATAAGTATTCTGTCATATGCTGCTGTATTCGTCGAAGAGGTTGTATATGGAACCAGATCTGGTTTTCTACAAGTGACACTTTCTGTTCTGTATTTTCCTTTTCTTCACTAAACCCTTCTGTTACAGTCTTTGCACTAATCTCTTGTCTATATTGATGATAATCTTTATTAAACTCTCGCTTGCGTAACCCATTCTTAAGAGGCAGATTATTGCCACATGTAACGTTTTACCATCTTTTCACACTTCGAGAAGACATAATTCATACTGCTTGTATTTTGAACTTGACTGAAGGAATGGAGCTGAAGACCATACAGAAATACTTTTCTTTTTCCAAAACAAACTTAAGAGTCCAAGCATAGCTATGAGAATATATCACAGTCCCATGGGATCGGACTGTCCAGCCCAGCATTTTCTGTCTGACATGGCTGACAGTGGACGTGTCTGCAAGAGCACAGGGATAAGACCTAGGGCTCCTTCCCCAGAATATTTCCCCAGGCTTCAGTAATTTGAGATTTTCTGGGCCAGAAGTGAGGTCTTTGCCTTATAACTTCTACTAATATTGCCAGTGACATGAGAAAAACTCAGGTCAATTAAAAAATGAAATCCAAGTTAAGCACCACAGTAGAAACTGTTTATAATGCCAAAGGTCTAGGGATTGAAATCCTTCGGGGCCTCTGTGTGCAGGATCCTGAGCTACCACAGCAGAAATAACCACCCGCCTGAGCCTGCAGGTGAGGGTGCCATCCTGGCACCACGCAGGGCACTCCCTTGCCAGTATGGGTCACCCCTGTCACCCATGCAAGGCCTGGGAGAGAGGGCTCTGGTCGCCTGCCCCGTGTTACGCCCACAGAGCTTAACATTTTGCCTCGCTCCTGGTATTCTGCTTGCTGCTCCTGCGCAAGAGCAAACACAGAGTAAAAGATGGAAACAGGAGGAGCTGCTGCAGCTTGCTGGGACAGGGGACAGCCAAGCGCCTCCAGCACTCCTGTGGCTCCCTTCAATGGGAAGTGGACACCCTTTCTCCCACAACATCCAGAGACGGGTGGTAAAAGTAGGGGGGAAACTCCTGTTAACTCTCACCTAAAAGTTACGTGGATTCTTTTTTCCCAGATTATTTAAACCTTTTCCCTTTTCCCACCTGATGTTTCCCCTCGACTAAAAATTGGCTTGGCTTCCAGCGAAACATTTCCCTGACGCTTCCAGTTCTTTGTTGTGGAAAGTACAAGTGGGAAGAAGGTTTCACAACGGTACCTCTGAAACCTGAATCTTCACAAACCGTCCTTCTTGTGTTGCTGGTAACAACAATTTTAGCCTTGGGAGAAACTGTGACCTTTGCTCAGTAAAGTTGATTTTTCTCCTCTATTTGAGCTCCAAGCTGCTTTTGATTTCTGTATTTTAAATGGTATCTAGTCACCACCACCTGGTGCCAGGACATGCATGGTCTGGAAGAGCTTTCTTTTCTCATCTGATCATGGCTCTTCTGTGCCAAGCATCATATAGCTGTCACCTTCCTCCCTAATTTAAATATGGTTTTGTATGTGAGTGAATTGCAGAAGAAAAATGACCATTGATGGGACTGAGGTGGGGAGAGGATCGGCCACGTGCTACAAACAGCTGGGGCTGAGGTTGCTGGATTAGTGGCTGACCCTCCTCCTTCCCCTCAGCACTTTAAGAGGTCCACAAGTGTAGTGTGAGCCAGGCACCTACGTCCTTTGATAAACCCCATTGACTGGAGATGGGGAGAAATGAAGGAAGTTAGTTTTCCAGAAATTATGCTTCTGCCCAAGGACCCTGACATCTGTAAAGGGAATTAGATGCATTGTAGGCTGGGTACTGACAGATGACAATAAGATCACTTCCAAGAAGCCTAAATTAGTTAGCTCTTTAATTTGCATGTTATGTAACAGAGGAGGGGGAATCTCCCCCCCTCCTCTTGTGTAAGAAGGGGCACAGGGGGACCGGATGGCCCCTAAGAGGAAAGCAAGGCGCAAGAGGGGCAGTGAGTGAAGTAAAGGGACAAGTTATGCAACTTTCACTTAATTGAGAATTGTGTTTCAAATCTGCAGAAAACAGCATGTTGCTCCCCGTGGGCCCTACACAGAAAGGCACAGTTTTACAATCTCCTTTTATTGTTTTGCTGATAAGCAGGCATTTCACATTTCTGACACTATACAAAATGTCCTTTAGAAAACTCAGTCAGTGCCATGGCCTTTCCCAGCTGGAACATTAAAACCAGAGCCTGGCTGGCCAGCGAAATTTTCACCCCATAACACAGTGTCTCAGCTGTGGCTGGCCAAGGTGCTCCAGCTAGAAAGGGAAAAAGCCTACTGCAGGAGCAGGAGTCAGGTTCAATGCCCGCTTCCACCCTCGCCCAAACGGGTAGCAGTGCAAATACAGCGCAAACTTCCCGGCCCTTGGGGCAAGCTGGCTTGGCGTGCGCCAGGACGACTTGTTGAGTACATGACTTTGTACAATCGCGCACGACTTTGTATTTCCATTCTGCAAACACTGCCTGCTAGCCAAAGTTTAGTCCTGTTCTGCTTATTTTATAAGACCCCTGCTGCGACCCATACTATTACAGACTCCTACTATAAACAGATATAGAGTGAGCAAATCTTCCTTCTTCGGCAAAACTCCCGAAGGGTATTGCTGCGTGGCACAGACCTGCCTGGTACCTCCCAGTGTCCAGGGAAGCGTCAGGGGATTACCCCTTCCTGGGGAAACCCACCTCCTGGCCTGGCAGTCCCCACAGCCTGAAACGACCCATCCAGGCCACCGGGAACTGAACATAAATTTGGGTTTGCATTACTCAAACAAGCAACAGGAATAGCTTGATTCTGGTCAGTCTCAAGATCTGAAAGCAGAGCTATCAGAAATAGCTGAATCAGAGGATATGGATCTCTGACAACAATAATATTTATGAATCCTTACCAAAAATTGCTGAAGATGTTTTTGTTTTTAAAAAAAAAAAAAAAAAAAAAAGAATAGCACCTTCAGAGGTCCCTGCGATATGTTTGTGCCTTGTTACTCAAAGGAAACATGCAGGCCATTTTTGCCAGCTAACAAAATACTTTCTAACAAGGCATTTTGACAAAGCTGAAAATATCTTACACCAATGTGAGTCATTTTGGCTTCAAGCGCACATCTTAGAAAAAGGAATCTCAGGAAAAAATCTCTTTTAAGTAAGTGCTGGCATGAAATACAGTTTTTAAGTGACAGGCCTGGAAAGGCTATGCATATTTGTATTCTATACAGAAACGATAACTATCTTTCAACCCACACATGTGCTTTGTGTTTTTTCTTTTTTTTTTTTTTTTTTTTTTTTAAAACACCAAGAAGCCAAAAAAAAAATCACCTAATTTCTTTCCCAACTTTTGGATATGGATAAAATTTAAATATTCAGTGGGCTACGGTTACTTTTTATATGTAGCTAGGTGACCTCTGCTGGTAGATTCTTATCATAACTGCAATAATTCACACGTACAGGTACAGATACATTGATATTCTGGTAAGTGCTGCCCTACATACACAAGAAGACATAATACACAAGAAGATACAATCCCTGCTCTGAAAAATAAACTCCCACGCTGAAAAGGTGTAAAAAAACCCAATGTATAACCCAGCTTTCTCCACTCACACGTTTTATATGTTTTATAGGGCCGTTTTTAGAGAACCTTTGACAAGAAGGTATGACCATCTCAGGATGGGGCCACTGGTGTTTATTCAGCATAATGGTCTAAATGCTCACTATTGCTCGGAAAGCCCCTAAACTTCATCCTGCTAGAAGCAGGGAGGTTATACTGAGGAAAGGATTAGTCTCCACTTGCATTCCTCTCTTGTACTCTTTCTCATACCGTTTGCTAACAGCCATTGTGGGAGAAAGGATACCAGCTAAATGGACCTTTATTCTGACTCAGCATGGTTGTAGACAGTCTGTCCGCTATGATACAGCAGCACAGTATAACTTGATATTTTAAAAAAATAGCCATTCACCTGAGAGATCACAATGCAACTTGCAGTTAACAGCCTCGGTCTTTGTGATATCCAAGGTCATTTCTATTATTACAGCACAGTGCACGGAAATACCACAAATACCAAGAGAGTCTTATCTATTTATCATAGGTGAAATTGGCACGCTTTGCAGCACGACGGCTCCACATCGGATCACAGGCATTCGAGTTCATTTGAGTTTATATTCAGAGGCTGGCTTTCTCAGTTAGGAGCTCAGTGGATTTCACGCATGTATCTATTTAGGATGGCACTGCTGTGGCCATTTCTCAAGTGTCCAGCTTCCACAGACAGCTACTGCGCCTCAGCACGAGGCAGCAAATACAAACATGCCGGAAAAAAAACTCGCCCTGACCTTGCCAGAGTTAGCGGTAGGAGCCAAAGGCAAAGGCTGGGCATGGGTCTTTTCCTCCTCCTGACCAGACGTCCCTGGCTTTACACGCCTGCTGCTGCTCGCACGGCCGGGACCTAAAACGCGCTGTGGGACAGCGCCCTGCCTTGCCACGGAAGAAAAGGGGGGGTTATACCCTACGGTCTCACCGTTTGAGACGCCCCCAGAGCCCACCCGGTTGGGCCTGCGGAGAGCCGGCGGGGGTCGGGCGCACCAGGCCCCGCTCACCCCCGGGCACCCCCTCGGCGCTGCC
>WAAD01019977.1:156952-172409 GCA_013389945.1 Fregata magnificens
CCCCGCCGCCGCCGCCACCGCCGGGCACCGCCGCGCCCGGCGCTGCTCCTGCTCCTCGCTGCTGGACGAGGAGTGCGTCTACTTCTGCCACCTCGACATCATCTGGATCAACACCCCCGAGTGAGTGAGTGGACCGGGGCGGGGGGCGGGGGGGGTGCTTCGGCGGTTGCCGGGCGCTCCGTTCCGCTTTGGTTGGAAAAGCGGGGGGCGGGAAGGGAAACATGAAGAACCACAAGCCCCCCTGCAGAAATTGGAAGGGGAGGAAGGAATAGTTACGTGCACCGTCTCTCCTATTGCTTTCTCCCTCCCCTCCTGCTTTTCTGCAGAGTTTAGCAGCGAGACTCTTTACCGGGAGAAAGCGAGCAGGATTTGACCACCCAGATTGAGCAGATAGCTCCTAATAGCCCTAACACACCTGCATTCCTAAAATCTGGGCAGGATCATTTCCTTTGGGTGCTGCTCAGCAAAGGCTGCGGGATGCTTTTCACTGTGAATCAGAAGCGGACAAAATGCCAAAAGTGTGATTTTGCCAGCCTGAATTTGTCTGACCGTTTTTCTTTCCGACAAGTTAGGAGGCTAGAAGGCTTACTTTGACACGGGGTGGTTTCTCGCCACCTCTTGCTGCTCTCTGCTGCAAATTAATGCATCCCACGTGTTAATAGGGTTGTGTACGGTGTCCATTTCTACGCTCTCCTCACCAAAAAGTAGTGAGCCAGAGCCTCACCTAACGCTGCAAGCACTGACTGTGGTGATTTGTTCTGCTGCTGGGTTTCCTCGGAGCGGAGAGAATCTGTTCCTGACTTTTATTGCTTCTTTCAGTGCTGGCAGTTACCAAAGTTCAAAGAGATGAGGTTTTATTGCTTTCTATTGCACAGGGAAGCACAGCAGCCTTATGAAAACACAATTAAAAGGTCATTAACCTTGTCAGTAGCCATGCTAATGAATATGTCGCAGGATCATCAGAAGCATTTGCATGGAAACTATGACCAGCGAGGCATTCCCAATCCCACAACCTCTAGTCATGCAATCAATCCCATTGATAAGATTGCCCAGATACCCCGCTGTTTTGAAGCCACAGAATTATTTGAATGACTTTCATGTTGTCTCTTTGATCATAGGAAGACTGTTCCGTATGGTCTCGGAGGCCCTTCTCGATCCAGAAGATCGCTGAAGGACATGGTGCCAGAGATGCTCGCTGAACCTAGCAGCAGATGCCGATGTGCCAACCAGAAGGACAAGAAATGTCTGAACTTCTGCCAGACAGGAAAAGATCTCTGGTGCGTCTATTGTTGCTACTCTTTAAAAGGCAGTGCGTGTAAAAGGGATGGATTGTGGTAGACTTACTCATTTTGGCACTTGCTGAGCGAATAACCTCCCCGAAGCCTTGCCTCCTACCTGGGCGCTCACACTGCTATGGTACATACTATGGTTTGGCCCAGAAAGATCGCTTATTACATGCCTTGAGAAGTAGTTGATGAGATGCCCCACCTTGTGGACCGCAGACTTGTGGTTTTTTTAACAGCAGCGCCTTTTCACATTTAACAGGGCTCAGTCCACAGTGGAGAAAACCTCGCGTCATCGCAACAAAGCTGGCAATTGCGTTGGACCCAAATGCATGAACCGACAGCTTGTTGACAGCAAGAAAATGAAGCGGTGAGTTTCTTCTCATCCTGTTGTAGTTCCCCTGAGCAGCAATAGAGAGCACAGTTCACCTGCCTTTGGGTCAGCGTGGGCTTAGCTGGTGATTTCAGCTTGAGCATTACGGAGGAATCAGTGAGGATATCTTCAGGGCTTTTCTTCATGCAGTGGGTTTTTTTTAGCTTGTGAAGACACGGGGGCTGAGCTCTGCCTAGCGTCCTCCATTTGCTTAGAGGAAGCAGGCTTAGTTGTAGGCCTAAAGATACACCAACCTTCAGAAGAGTATGAAATCATTAAATACTGGCAGAAATAAATAGACCCTGTCTTTTCAGTGTGTTCATACACTATCTTAACTACTTAAAAATATTATGTCCCAACTATTCTAATACGAAATTGAATCGGGATGCCTTTTCTTAGATACTTTACTCCGTTTTACTGGAGGGAAAAAAAAGAGAAGATTATTGATCTGTCCAGATTTTGAATATATTGTTTCTTCTGGCTGGTGTGGCTGGCTTTTTAGAATGCAGGAGGTGGATTTCTACCTGCCTTATCTCTTACATTGCCCAATAAACCTATGTAAAATGAGTACAGGATGTTAGTGGCGGAAATGACTGCCAAAAGGTTGAGGAAAGGGAAAATGAAGACTAAATTAATATTTGAGCCCAATTTAATATTTGACATTAGGAGTAAATTTCAGGACTGCCATTTGAGGTCCGTGCATAATAAGTTGAGTGGCAGTAGGCAGAAGTATCACTCCACAGTGCAGTTCAGAGGCTCATGCATTGGACTTGGTGCAGCTATGAACCCCACGGAGGTGAAGTCAGCTTTGAAGCTGAGTACAGCTGTATCAGCTCTGGCATTCAGTGTTCGGCCATGTGCCCATGTAAAAGTATGGCGTACAGAAGTTTGCCCATACAAAAGAAGACTCTTCAGTGCTACTTTCAAAAGCAGAACAGGATTTATGGGAGCCGGCAGTCTGATGATTTTGAGTCAGACTTAGGCCCTGGAAGTCTTAAATCGTTTTTGAAAGTGGCGCTTGCTTGCTTACTTACTTGAAAAATGCACCCATTCACTGGAACCAGGATCGGGTTTACCTAAAAGGAACAAAACAGGCAAAAAGAATAACGCTGAAGACCTTTTGATTGGATACGAGCTGTTTAAGGAAGTCTAGGGCATCTGTATTTGAATGAATATTTTAACTTATTTTAATGTTTGCACTTAAATTCTGAATCCAATGTTTCAAGGGGCTTAAGTTAGTGTAATTCTGACAGAGGTATAGTAATCGGCAGTTACTGAGGATCCCATGGCAGAAATGTAGACTGAGGCTTATTTAATCAAAAACTGAATGTCTGCACGCTGGAGATGCATCTTCATTATTGTAACAATAAATGTATATTTCTTACTTTTGCAGGCTGGAAGCCATTGGTAACAGTATCAAAGCTTCCTTCAGTATCGCGAAACTGAAGGCTGAGCTCCAGAAAGGGCGGAAGCTGAAACATAACAGGGCGAACAAAAGGCAAAGCATCTGGGAAAGCCTGAAAGCATCCTAGTGGGAAGATCGCCTGAATCTTTCTCCATCACACTTGCTGACAAAGCGTCACCAAAACTCTCTCTTGACTTCTAACATTCCACGACGGCGAAGGGCCTCTCTGTCCAAGTGTTTGCACGGCAGAGCAAAACATTAAGGAAGTCCCATATTTGGAGGTATAAAAGCAAAGGATTTCATCATTTCAGAATTCAGATGGATGGGTAGAGGGGGTGAAGGGGAATCCGCAGTAACACGCATGAAAAGCCATCTTTCTGAAGAAACATTTGAATATTGCTTCTGGAATGTTACCCATGAATTGAGCAGCTTTCAGGGTCTACATCAAAAGCATCTTGCAAGGAAGACCTCACAGATGTGCTTATAAAGGACAGACAGAAAGATCTGAGTGGACAAACTTCAAAGCGAAAAACTCTACCTTTTGGTTAAAATGCAACGATGAAAGCCACAGTGCTACTTTAATCAGGACTTACTGCATATATACATGTCTACCTCGCGTACTGTTTGTTGCACTCCTGCTAGAGTATTTTTACACCTTGTTATTGCCTTTACTAATCAGCTGCAACCCTTTGCCTTTTTTCAGAAGTCTAGTTTACTTGTACAACCAGAGTTATCTGAATGTGGGTTAGACGCTGTGGTTGTTTGCATAGTCAAAGTCCTTTGGTTTTGGATACCAAAGGACTCTTCAACATAAAATAAAAGTTAGAGGACGCTACTAGGTTTCCCGTAACAAGGATATTTGGCTAGCTGAAGTTCTAATAATAGAGGTTGTTGTGTCTTACATGCCACCAAAAATGCACTGAAGTGGGGATGAACCAGAGGCTGCTGTGAGGTTTATTCAGTGCCGTGTTTGGTGTAAATGCGTCGAGACAAAGGGTTGTTTTGAATTATGTCAAAAGGCTAATATTGGGTGAATGTTTATTGCGGTGAATTTATTCACATTGTTGAATTTGCTGACAGGTTGAATCTTATGTGCTTATTTTTTGTGTTTTGTATTTATATTCACACAAGTTCTTCATTATATTTACCATGTTGAATACACATTGAAGTAGGCCATATTGGTCTATGCATGTTTTATGTATTTCTGTATGAAATTGGGAAATGCTTTATGCCTATCAAGGTAAATATCTTCAGAAATAAATATTTTTAAGTACTTTATTGGCTTGTTTTTCATATGCCCCGTTTTTCCGTAGGCTGTGGCTCCGTGATCACAGAGGTAGATTGTCCCACGTACAAAGCTGACCTAGATGAAGTGTGTGCACATGATTGCCTTTCTGTCAGATTAGCCAGATCAGAACACAGAAAGGTTATATGCCAGATGTGAGACAACAGATAATACTTGTTCTAGCTTCAGGCTTGCTCATCAAAATTTCATGGTGGAATTTCAATTGGCCAAATTAATTTATCCTGGAGCAGCACTCTCACATGGCTGATGTCTTTTTCATCCAATAGTACAAGTTCTAATGTTGGATTTACTGTACCATTAGAATATTGCCAATAAGTGGTTGGATATACATGAAGTAGAGGAGAAAATGCACACACTGGATGCTTTGTGGGCTATATTGGACTAGGCTCTGTTATGTTACTTACTACCACGCTATCCCAAAAAATCTCAGCCCAGCCCATAAAAGTTAAAGATGGACACCTCAATGGAGCCCTGGCCCAAGCCCAGGAAAGAGCTAGAGCAACAGTCAAACTTTGCATGTCTCCAAACATTTTGGCCTAAAGTGGTTATGGCTGGAAAGATGCTTAAAGCAAATAAATGGATTTAATCATCTCTGATCCTATAGGAAGAAAAAAAGTACAGGAGTTAGTCCATGCATAAAAATGAGTGTTTTGGGGTTTTTTAAAAGCAAACTTTTACAAACAAATACAATACAAGGTGTGTGACACTTACAAACGCTGACAGCAGTCACCGTTAAAATTTTCTGAAATTGTTCTGGATTTCTTGTCAATATTCATTTGTTTGCAGCATTTTTCACACCCAAACACCGTAAGGCTGAAAAAGATATGAAAGCCCATATCATGTTTCCTTCACACTGTTCTGCTACGTTTTGGGGCAGTAATTCAGTGGAGAGATGGCAGTGCTGGCAGCCGGGGTCCGACAGGAGAGCCTGGTCCAGGCAGTGGGAAGGAACCGGGAGCCCCTGCACTTCTGCAGGGCAGGATGCGGCACTTGGCACCGCCCTTTGATCTCTGCATCGGGACATGCATGGATCGGTGACCTCTGCCAGGTGTGAAGAGACCTCACTAGCGCTCCCTGGTTTGCCGTTTCTTCCCCCAGCGGTGGTTGCCTTCAGCTGGGGAAATAAACAAGCAAGTAGTCAAGGTGCTGCCTCTCACCCAGCTGATGTGGCAGGCGAGCAGGTGGCGCAGGGTGCCCCTGCCAGGGAAGGGGCCGCGCATCGGCATCCCTGACCCAGTCGCTTCTGTTTTCTCTCCCAGGAGAGAGCGGGAGGAGAGGAGTGCTGCAGCAGCGCCTGTGCTGTTATGAGGGCTGGCTATCTGGATTTTGTAGGTGGCCAGGCTAAATGGTGCTGTGGGTGGGCTTTAGTAGCCCAAATTCCTGGCCAGCTGCTTAAGGGATTCCTGAGAGACCATCCTAAAAATAAACCTGTTCCTTCTAGGGTTTACTCTGCTCATGCCTGGACTCGAAAGCTGGCTTTCATCCTCCTTTCCTTCCCCCTAAACTGACCCTGCTGCTTGCTCATGCTGCAGCTTTGTGTAGTGATGGGCACTCACTGGCCTTTTGGGGAAGGCACGGTCCCCAGAGCTGTATGAGGTAAAGTAAGAGCCCCACGCAGCACTGAGCCTGAGCGGCAATGCAAAGAGCACAAGGCGGGTGAGATGCCCCAAAGTCAGGAGCTTGCAGGCTTTGGGAAGAGTGGCCAAAGCCGTTTCCTGCTGCCCAGCCTGCTCCAGGGGCCTGTTTGCACATGGCGAAGGCAGAAGGAGATGTGCCCTCGCCCCTGACCCCGCGCTATTTACCTTCTGGCATAGGGGCATAAACTGCAGCTTACCCTGGTTTGCATTAATGACCTGGACTGAAAACCAGAATTTAACAGCCTGTCTCACTGAATAAGCAAAAGGGAACATGAAGCATTTTGTCTTAAGGCTGGCTCACATATGAGTGTCAGGGTCTGTCCTGTCTGTTCCAGAGGTTTGCTCCTTCTCAAAGCGAGCTCCATGGCAGAAAGAGGTTCAATAACTCAGGCCAGAACCCCCGGTGAAAAAAGAGAGGCATGGTATGTGCTGGGATTTATGGTGCTGAACACGGAGCAGCGTAAAAGTACATTCTTACTTATAATAAACGACCTGAGCGAACAAATATTCTACCTGAAGCCAATGGAAACATTGTGCTGACTGCAGAGGCAAGGCTGCGGAGTTAGGGCTCTCATTCTTCTAACTACAACTAATCTCACTTCTTCCCTTAAAAAATAAACCTTTCATGGCCGTGATCTGTCTCCTTTTTAAGTGAGAGGTTCCTCTAATCCAAGACGAAATTTGAGAAGGATGAAGGGAAGCATATAGAGAAGAGGGCCACCATTTTCCAGTGTGGCCATACTCTAATAGTCCCAAAATACACCTGAGGTATGGCTGAAATTCCAGCTTGGATCAAGAGCAAGGAAAGGCCCCATTCCCAAGCTGTTACCAAATTGTATCTCCCTCCTCTGATTTTTCCTGGGTTCGGCATGGCCATTTCTGAAATTGCAAAAAGTTTCACAGGAAAAGACAACTATTTATCTCCGAAATTAAGCTTGCTGTACTTATTTTTATTCGATGCTGTATGTAATTCTTTCTCGCTCAGCTGGTTTATTTTTATTTTCTCTGGATAAAGGCTGTTTTGACTATATATCAAAACAAGGTATACAATAAAACAAAGCTCTGACATGTGAGTCAGGCTTCAAGTCAGGAAAATACTACAATGCTACTGAAATTCTTTCCATTGTTATCTACATAATTCTGACCTAATTTTTCCAGAAATGGCAGCTCTAATCTGTACCATGTTATCATGAACTGCCCCAAAATAATTCACGCAGGATGTCCTAATGTTGCCTATAGAAGTTACCAAATATCAGCCTCTTTGTTCATGTTTCCTTACATTAGGATAAATTTAGCCACCACAACACACTTCTATATTTACAAACACAGAATGAGCTGGATAAACCGCTGCTTGAATGCTATCTGATGTTTACTTTCTTCACACTGAACTGTTTGCCTCTATGTGTATAAAACCATATCAATTTTGATTTTGCCTGCATCATGGCGCTATTATTAGGCTCCTTGGGTAGAAATCCAGCTTCCATGCTCAGCCGATATCTTTATTTAATTTACTGTTCTTCCTTCGTGACCTAGGAAACAAAAGGAGGGAGTTTTTGATTAATTGGAGGAGAATGCTTGGAAGCTGCGATGGTGAGTGTAAGTATGCAAAGAGACAGAGTGCCACAGATAAAGTACAAAGATAGTGGCAGGATTGTTTTTCCTGGGGTAAACGTCGTGCGACCGACATTTCGGAAACTCAGCCAGAACGGGCGTTCATGTCTTTCTTTATTTTATATCTCTGATCAAATCTGAGCTAGGTGAAAAATGATAGGGAAGCCTATTTTGCTATTTCTCAATATGGTTAAACAATCAGCTGGTTTGTCTTAGCAGCGTGCCTGGGACAAGTTCCTCTGCTCTGATCAGGTCAAGGAGACCTGAATTCTGCCTTCAGAATTCAGAATTCTGCCACCGGGTCAGTCGGTCAGCCAACAATTCCCTCAGCTTTAGAGGCATCATTTATGCCAGTGAAAACGAGAGCAGACTTCGACCCAGAAAGGCTTTGTTCTTTCTGATATCAGCACCATGGGGGCAAACGGACACTGGTTTGCTGATGCTAGCACAGGGCTCCAGCGGCTCTTGCAGCTCTTGGTCTGGGTTTGGGGGTTTTTTGTTGGTTTTTTTCTCCTGCAAGCGTTTGCTAGTAACAAATTAGATAAATATCACTTTGGTAAGCAATGGGGCAGTTTGACTCTGGCTCAAGAAAGCTGCATTCAGAAATGGACGAGCCCCGTGGAGTTTGTGGTTTCAGTGACTTCTCCAACTATTTTGGGAGCTGCAGAAACTACTTGAGTTCACCAACTGTAATTCAAGCCCACACTGTTGTTGTTGTGTTTTTCTCCCCCAAGGAAATAAAAAAAAAAACCAACCCTAAACCTAACTTTTTTCTAGCTAAAGGAAAAATTTATGTTATGTGCCAGTCACTAGAAACAAATCCAACTTCCAGTCTGGCAAGAAGAAAGCAGCACTGTATTTTGGTCATTTATATTGGATTTACATTTTCCTCTGCTTTCTCTGTCTCTTTTCAGAAATACGATTTAGCCAAGCACTTGGTGAAGTGTCCATCATGAAAAATTAGCCAATGCCCTAAGGACTTCTTGTGCAAAGGTAGCCACATGCATTGAATGTTTTGATGCACCAGAGCTTCTCCTCTTGTCATCTTTCTTGTCTTCATTTCAGCCCTATTGTTGCAAGAGATCTGTTTTTCTCTTTCTTCTTATTTTCATCTTCTCCTGTTTCTAATAGGAGTATAAAGCAGTGATATTCAGAAACTAGACAGCAAACTAAAGTGGACAGAAAAATTGGGCAAATGGTGCCTGTCGTATTCTTATCAGAAATGTGCAGGCCTTTAAGTTGTGTATTTGCCTGTGAAAGGACTTTCAAGTAGCTGAGACCTCTTACAAGTGATTTAATCAGCAACAAGGCTCAGCCCTGCAAAGAGTTAAACTCTGTGGCCATCAGCTGCTCAGGAAAATGTGGTCATGTAAATGTGCACAGACTGCCTGGCAGCTTCGAAGGATCTAAGGTGCTGGATGCTTTGTAGGACCAAACTCCCTCCGCGAGGAAGTAAGGACTTCTCCTGTACTTTCTCATACCCTGAAGCTGGTCACCTGCTTCGGTGACCATCCCTAAACTAGCATAAGCGAGTGCAAAACCAGAACCATGATATTATCTGCAGGAGAGGTGCCTTGAGAGTGCCCTCTGTGTTCTCCCCTCATGACTGTACGTCTCATCTGACCTCAAGGGAGACGTCTCTTTCCTCACACATGGGCTGCCCAGCACATCCATCAGGCAGCTGACTTCATTATGTGGCAAGGCAAGCAGGGATCAAAGAACCCACGCTGCTGAAAAGAGTGATCATTGCTGGGCTGCGCAGAGCCTACCCTGTGTGATGCTGCTGACGGCATGCTCCTCGGGGGACAGGAGAGAGGGCGGCTGCAAGTCACAAGTCACACCAGCAGCCCTGCTCAGTCCCCTGGAAACGTAAAGCACCCTTCCCACGTGGCTGCGGGTCCACCCTGGGTAATGCCAGGCAGGCTGCTTTGTGATGGCAGCTGCTTTGTCGATACGTATCATCTCAAAATGACCCCACAGGTTTTATCAGTATCTTATAGCGGATTTTTCTGAGAAAGCATCTCAGTTGGGAGGGCTGTCCACTCATCCCCTTTTCCCTACGGATGGACTAAACTGGCATCATTCAGGTGAGTTTGGCGGAACACCACTGATTTCACCAGCCCAGAGGTCTTTCAATGTATCAGTCATGCAGCAATAGCATATGACTGTGAAATCCACAGATACCGCTACAGAGGTCCACGTTTCTTCCATGTATTCATAAGAAGAATCTTTTCATAATTTTTCCAGAAATTTTACTCCCCTATCTCTCTAAAATCTTGTGGCTTTTGCTGAGGCCTTGGCCTGCTGTTTTTCCTCCTGGGTGTCTGCTAACCATTACGTCATTCTCGGTACACATCCAGCAGGACGCTTTGCAGTGTTGTGTTTTCCAGTGGCTTCCAAACAATGTGCGTTAAGGCTGTTAATTTAACACCCTGAGCCTGCTTCATCATAAGCACAAGGATGTCTTTCACCAGCCTGCAAAGTGAGTGCCATCCTTTGCCCTGAATTGGCAATGGTTTATGGATTGCTGGTTCCGGTGTTGACCCTTTAGGCAAGTCAGAAAGTTGACTGGACGTTACTATACAGTAAAAATTTATTCTTTAAACTAACCACTTTCTGCTGAGTAATTATTTTTCTCCACAAACATTTCTATAAATGTCTATACATGCACAGGGGTCAACTTTCTAAGCAAACTACAGCCTTTCCTTCCCCACCCCTTTGTTTTTCTTCTCTTAAGCATTTCGGTGCTGTTCCTGTGACCAAACACAGCTTTTGGGAGCTGCTTCTGTATGAAGCTGTGATCGTAGCTGTTTTTTCAGCCTGTGATCCATGAACATCTGATGAGCCATGAAACGTGATTAAGGGATGCAAGTTCATATGTGCTTTACAACAACCTGCATATGTGAAATTCTTGGAACAGTTTGTACTTCCACTGGAAATTTTTTGGTGGTCCACATTACAAATTAATTAAACCTGTGTCTTATACATGGAAAGTAGGTTTGAAAAAAAGTTGCAAAATGAAGTTGTCAGCATAGGAAAGCACAGGGCGCAGAATTTAGTCCAGCCACATAGCAAATAAGAAAGATACCATTCTAATAAAAAAGTATGCGACTGTATAACTACATCACCAGGTATTGCAAAGTGTGTGTGCAACAGGGTACATCGGGGAAAACTTGAAGCATATACTGACTCTGCATGTGTGCTTGTAAGTGTGGAAGTGCGCGCACATGTAATGTGATGTAATCTAATATAATGTAACATAATGTAATGTAAGGAAGGTCTTTCTGATGTTGTGCAACACATTTTGGATCCACTTCCCACTGTCAGAAAACTCCGGGCTCAAGGGGCTCTCTGCCTCAATGTCTGTCTTTTTTATCCCCATTTAATCTAGCAGAGCTCTGGTCAGAATAGCCAAATTCTGTAGGTGCCCTTGCAAAAGATGCTTTGCAAAGGGTGCTGCTGTTCACTGTTATGCAGAACAGTTGCTTTTGCCTGGACTTCTAGACTGTTCAAATAAGCTCATGTTGTTTACACGGATTTTTTGACTATGAGGTCTACAAAGAGAGAGAGTATATTCGCCCTCAGTTTTCCCTCTCTCGACAGCACAGTTGGACAGCTCTGAATGGTTTATAGGCTAATTAAAAACAGACCACAGGTTTTGGTTGGGTTTTGGTTTTTTTTTTTTTTTCTTCTTTTTGCTGCATTCCAGCTTTTTTAGCTGCTCTGCAGGGATTTGACAGGGACATTGTTAAGGAGACAAAGGACCTCTGGCTTGGGTGACATTAGTGTGCTAAGAGATGCCTCCTTTTCACCTGACAGCCTAACCAAATTGGATCAGGTATCAGAAAGACTGACAAAACATCTGAGGACATGAAATATTTAGCAAATGACTGACCTGCACATCCTACCTGGCTCTGGCTACCGTAACAACTTTGCAGGGGAGCTGATGCAGAACTGCCCTTCTCTCTCCACCTGACAAGCTCAAACAGCTGATAAATTACCAGAACTAATTGTTGCCCTGACATGCCTTTGATCCCTGGAAGAGTCAATTTATAAATGATGAGCTCCTTTTACACACCACCGCTGATGGAGCTGTTGAAATAGTTATAAAATCAATAATCCCTGCGGTCTGGGGATCATTTAGTTTTCTCCCATTTATTCAGGAGACAGCTCAAAGTGTCTGCAAATGCTCATTTCCGTCTCTTCCCAGCACCCTGCCCAGAAAAAGTCAGGCATTGTGGCAGAAGTGAGACTTGGTAAGGAGAGAGAGCGAGCATCTGAAAAGCAGGCTAGTCCAGATGAACACTGAGCAGGAAGCAGGACAGTCTCCAGGTTGTACTTAGGCACTTAGGATAACGTCTCCAGGAAGAGAAAATTGTCAAAAATAAGGGCAGAAAGGCAAGGTGGGAAAATTTAGGATGATAAGCAGCATCGTGGGGAATCGTATCATCTTCAGGGTGGCAGTGGAACAGAAATCCCATTTATGGCTCCAAGAGTCCAGCCGCTACAGGGAGCCCAGCTGGTCTGTTCCTCCAGGGCGTGCTGCCTCTCCCAGGGGCAGAGCTCCTGGCAGTCTGCTGGCACATGTCTCCTTCACTTCTGGCCATCTGGTTACGGAACAGCAGAGCGCCAAGAGCTGGGATAAAAAATTCTGCTATGGCCTTGTCTGCATGTGGCTTTAAGTGGCCAGAGTCCACCCTACCCAGCGATGATTGTACTTTCTGGTTTTGTTGAGTGTGAACCTGGCTTCACCAATCTGAAGGAACAAGCCAATATTTAGCCAAATAGAGTCCCTATGGGTGGGATCTCCTGTGCAGAATTCGGTCCTAGATGTGTATTGCAAGAGTGTATCACGACCACCACGTGATGGAGAACGCAGTGAAACCTCATCCTTGGGCTGTTTGAGCAGGTTGCTAGCTCTTTTGCTAAAGACCCCTTTACAGAATGGTCGGAATACTCCAGAGGTTGTGTTTCTCATACACAGACATTTGATGGCTTCCTTTTTCTCTTGGTTTTTGGGGGAAAAATTATACCTAAATATAGAAGGATACTTAAATTAGGAGGAGATCTAGGAGAGCTGTGTCCTCAGCTCTCACAAGTCAGCATAGCATCGATGATCAGAGCTTGCTGGACCTCTAGCAAGAGGCAGCACCAGAGCAGAAATGGTCCTCCCATTCAACAGGCTTTCCCTGAGCAAGAGGCTCCTCCGAGACTTGCAGGTGGGAGAGGGACAATGGCTGCCACCAGCGGTGGCCGTGCAGAGAGAGGGGCAATGTTTCGTTTCAACTGGAAGGAAAATTTAGCTGAATTCTGGTGGGCCCCCTCACAGCAACGCCTATCATTTTTAAACAGGAGACAAAAAGGGTGATGCTCACTGCTCAGTACCCAGGATTACGAGCACTTGGCTTCCAGCACCCCAGCTCACAGTGAGTGTCAGCACCACCACCGGGGTCATCTGGGACCCCGTTTTCCTTGGGCCATTAGAAACAAAGGACAACTTAGAAGAACAGTGCAATAATAGCGCTTGGATTTGAAGGAAGGCCCTTGGCCTGCTCTTGCTTTGCACATTTTCCAGTTGTGATAACAAAACGGGAACACACCAACAGGGCCTGGCTTACTCCTGGGAACAAAGTTTGCAGGCTTGGACCCAGCGTCAGTACCACTCACCAATTTTTGAAAACAGCCTAGAAGCCATGAGTCTGCCTCGTATCTGGAAACTTTATTTGCACACAATCCTGTCTTTCAGTACAATCACTTTTCCTGTGCCTGATTATTCTGATGAGAGAGTGCTCGTTAGAAAAATGGAACGCCACAACCTAAGTGCATGCATGATGCTGGAACAATAGGAGGTGCTGACTGATGCTTTGCTCTCTGTTCTCCCCTGAAAGCTTGTACACAAATGTGAGGTTTTGTAATGCGGTTCAATGTGGTTACTCCAAAGCTGTTTGGGGCCTGGCCACCAAGGCTTGTCCTCACCACAGGCAGAAGACATGCTCCCTAAGAGTGAAATTCCCCTCTGGTGTCCTCTAGACTGAGGAATACTTGGACTGAATCACAGCATCCGTTACAGAAAGAAATAACTGAGATGTTATTAAGTATAACTAGCTGTTACTGAGTGAAGGAATGGCTTATACATGCGCATGGCTTATACAGTGAGATCCTGCTCTTCTCCAGCCTAGTTCTTCACTGTCTTACCAACCTTGGAAGTTCTCCAAACCATCAGCCTGGGTAGTGTGCAGGTGATCCATAGGGAAATCTTTCTTCAGGCCACAGGAAGGCCTTAGGGCTGGGAAATAAATATGAAGAAGTTCCTTAATTAACGTTGAATGGAGTTAGATGCAATGTGCAGTCTTCCACTGGAGGGAGAACTGAAACTTTTTGTAAAGTGAAAAAGGGTTTGGGGATGACTTGGTTCTCCAGCTTGTGCAGTAAACTTGACAGGAAGCTTGTGTAAGTTTACAGCCCCAGAGGAAAAGAGGAATCTACCTCAAAAATATAGTTTCTGAAACTAGGTCTGGAAGACAGCCTTAATCACTGTGCACTCTAGGGAACGACACCTTGAAGAGGCAACAAGACATGGGTAGGAATGATGCAAGAGCAAAGTGAGACTGAAGAGATTCAGTCTGTACAGCCTCTTGTTGCAAGTTACTTTCTAACCCTAAGAGTTCCATGAAACTCCCAGTGAGGAACCTTCCAAAACAAGAAGGGAAAGAAGAATGCACTGAGCAGAGCAGAGCGGGGTGATCAGCTCAAAGTCCTCAGCCTGCTATTAATTTAGTGGCAATTCAATACTGAGCAATTTATTCTCAGGATGCTATTCACCCTGAAGTACCAGTATGCTTCTCAGCTGAGTAAAGGGTTTAGAAGCAGACACATTTTCAGATTAGTTAGCATCCACTAAGCAAGCAATGAGGGTGGAGCAAAGGAGAGGTACAGCCGGCCTAATTTTAGGAGAAATGACTAAGTGCAAATAGTCTAGGGGATCTTCTCCGAGGAAATGAGATATTGCTCCCAAAACATTAGGCCATCTGTATATGACAAAAGAGGTGGGTATGGGCCAGGAGGGCAGGTTGATACAGAGAGGCCAGAAACAGGACAGTGGGGTAAATGAGCAGGAAGGATCTACTGGCAATGTGGAGAGACAGTGGGGAAAAACTGCCTAGTTTAATCCTACCTAATTTACATAGCTGATTGATGCACCTGAACTGAGAGTTTTCCTCTGGAGGCATCTGGCTTTCTCCCTTGACCTTGTGAAGGAGCCTACGGAGGGATGGCAGTCACAGGGATGACGGTAGGACCATGTCTGCCTTATCTTCACAAAGTAGCATTTGAGGGATGCAATCGTATTAAACAGATGGAAATGTTTTGAGCCCACTGTATTCAGTATCTAATCATCTTGCCTGGCCGAACAGGGAGCTTTTGCTGGGCTCAGGAAAAAAAGGAGAGTTTACCACTCTTGGAAGAAGGGGCAGGCAACTCAAGAAGAGTACAGGGAGCTCATTAGGTTGTGCAGAGAGGAAATCAGGAAGGCAAAAGCCCACCTAGAGCTCAATCTGGCCAATGCTGTACAAGATAATAAAAAATGCTTTTTCAAATACTTTAACAGCAAAAAGAGAGCCAGGAAGAATCTCCATCCTCTGGTGGATGCAGGGGGGAACATTGTCACCAAGGATGAGGAAAAAGGCTGAGGTACTTAATGCCTTCTTTGCCTCAGTCTTTAATAGACAGACCAGTTATCCCCAGGGTATTCAGCCCCCTGAGCTGGAAGACAGGGACCGAGAGCAGAATAAACCCCCCACAGTCCAGGAGGAAGCAGTCAGCGACCTGCTGTGCCACCTGGAT
>WAAD01019977.1:173158-288302 GCA_013389945.1 Fregata magnificens
CAGTTTTGGGCCCCTCACTACAAGAAGGACATTGAGGTGCTGGAGCGTGTCCAGAGAAGGGCAACGAGACTGGTGAAGGGTCTAGAAAACAAGTCTTATGAGGAGCGGCTGAGGGAACTGGGGTTGTTTAGTTTGGAGAAGAGGAGGCTGAGGGGAGACCTTATCGCTCTCTACAACTACCTGAAGGGAGGTTGTAGTGAAGCAGGTGTTGGTCTCTTCTCCCAAGAAACTAGCGATAGGACGAGAGGAAATGGCCTCAAGTTGCATCAGGGGAGGTTTAAATTGGATATCAGGAAAAATTTCTTTACTGAAAGAGTGGTTAAGCATTGGAACAGGCTGCCCAGAGAGGTGGTGGAGTCGTCATCCCTGGAGGTGTTCAAAAAAGGTGTAGACGTGGCTCTCCAGGGCCTGGTTTAGGAGGTATGGTGGTGTTGGGTTGATGGTTGGACTTGATGATCTTAGAGGTCTTTTCCAACCTTAATGATTCTATGATTCTTATGGGAAATATGAATTGCGCACAGAAGAATAGCAGGGCAGCTATTTATCAATTGTTTTCCCATGGATAAATAATAATCTTACAATATGTTCCAAGAGGTAAGCAAGAGCAAGATGTACTGTATAACACCTATGCAATAAACTGAAGGTGTGGTGAAGAAAATAGCATAAAGGAAGGTCTTGGTGGGAGAAATTGATCTTCTTAAGCTGGGTTTCTAGGACAGGCTTAATTACCATGAATTAACTCTAGGACATCCTGAGGAGGCAACAAGACAGAGGGAAGAAAGAAGCAAGAGAGAAGCTAAGCTGAAGAGAATTTGATTCTCATGAAATGTTGAATGAGGCTAGCTCCTGCAGCCTGGCCTACCACCCTCACATAGCTGGGCTGACTCAAGAGGAAGAGATGACTAGTTTTGATTATCATACTGAGGGGAAAAAAAAAAAAAGAAAATTTCTTCATGCTCTTTTCTGACTTAGTCAGCTATTTGGAGAGCCGGTCACACCCAGGAGATGTTATTTATATCATACACTTCCAGGGCAATCTTTCATTGGGAAATCTTCTGCCCTGAAAAAAGGGGAAGGGTAAAATAATTAAAGGATGCAGTTCAAAAATAAAACTATTGGAAGGTGGTAATTTCAGTGTGGTTAGAAAGGATGTAGAAACAGCACGGAAGCTGTTGCTCTCAATAACATCGGAGTACATGCCAGCATCTCATTGAAGATCAGTTCTCACAGTGCTCGCTTCCAGTTTGAAGAAACCTTGTGAATGCATGCCATGTGTGACTCCAATCAGAAAGTCAGATCATTTAGACAGCACTGGCATTCCTTGACAGAACTAGTTTAAGCCCTATTTCTCAATGTGAGTTTGGCTGGTGAGAAAGTCAAAGTCAGGATGGGTCAGCTGAAGTTTCCAGAGTGGTATCAAACACGGGGACCGAGCAGATCCAGACCCACCATGCTCTGCCCTGAAATATCTAGGTGACATCAGTGAACAGTTATGCTAGCTTTGAGCCAGGTGGGCACTCAGTGAAACCTGATGAAGTGACTTTCTGTGCTGAAGACAGAGAACAAAGTTGTGAGATGGGGCCACCTTGATTTGAATCGATTTCTCATTAGTGTTTGACAGCAGAGGCTACTACCAGCTGCTGCAAAAAACTGTTGTAATGGCAAAAAAATGTTCTCCTCGGGTCTGTAATATTCACGGCCAGTCACATGCGAGATGTGTGTCTACTATGACTTTGGATAAACTGAAATGTTGCTTTTCTCTTCACTGAATGAGATGATCAAGATACAAATAATTTCTAAATTGATCTTGACCTTTCACTGCAGACAAAAACAAGGGAGAGGACAATAGCCTATCTCTTGTGCTCTTATGAACAAGTGCACATAAACTTTTGTTGACTTGTGTCCTAATTCAGAGACCTGTATACAGCTGCAA
This sequence comes from Fregata magnificens, assembly GCA_013389945.1. Lineage (NCBI taxonomy): Eukaryota > Metazoa > Chordata > Aves > Suliformes > Fregatidae > Fregata > Fregata magnificens. The sequence continues at coordinate 175,092 of WAAD01019977.1, forward strand.
GGATGGAGCAAGCTTAGCTTATATTTCCCGTTTGTTTAATGAGCAGTTTACCTGGTAGAGATGCTGCCCTCAAGTTCACAGGGACCCATGTTTGTGTTTTGCAGCACTGCAATGACACAAGATGCTCTTCTGAGGTACAGGGAACTGTGTTACTCATTGTTGGTGGCTGTTGTTGAAAAGGTTGAGGCAATGGCCATAGACTTCAATGAAGAATAATGGTAAGGATGGCACTTGCTAGAAGTGAGTTTTCTGGTCAGGCATCATGCTCTAGCACCTCCCAGGTTAGTGGTGGCACTAACACTAAAAGCAACAGAAGGCGGTTAGAAGGATAAAAAACATGATCAGTACTCATGTCCAACCAACCCAATTTCCGAAATGTTTACAACTATGGGAAAGAGTAGAAAAGAAAGGTAGACAGGTAGGGCATGCGAGATAGAGACACACTAAGATACCATGAGAAGTCCAAGCTACTAGAGGTATACGGTGGCTGTAAATAATGGGACTAAAGCATCACATTACACAGAAAATATATCAGTCTGGAAATCTTGCAGGAAGCAGATTTCTTTTGACGTCTGAGTAACGCCTGGTCCTAACCCTCTGGCAGACAATAAAAGATTAGTTGAAAGCTGGAGGTGCAAAGTCTGCAGTGTCTTAAGCAAGCCATGCACTTGTACTCTTCAAGTCACATTGAGTCCTGTGGGACTTCAGCCTGTGCTAAAAAGTATCGGAGATGACTTTTTATAGGTGCTTCAGGAATTCATTGAACTGGGGTGCAAAGTCATGGGGAGACCTAGACAGACCCAGAGTTTGTAGCTCCCAGTGAAGCGCACAATTGCTAACAATTTATGCCACTCTCTTCCAGCTGCGGATACCAACCCCTCCATACTTGTCTGAGTAATGCCACCGTTTCTTCAGTGTTGATACTTCTCTGTTGCCCAGTTTATCGATTTATCTTTCAAGAACTTAATTTTGCTAACACATTCATAACAGTTTGCCATTCAGTTCCAGACATTAACTAGTGACAGGGATAGTCAGATAAATTGAAAGGGAGACTTGAGTCTTCAGCCTTGGCCCTTAAATGCTTGCAATGACACCTTAGATATAGATAACCATTTTTCTGGTAATATTTCTGTTAAAAAGTCTGATTCAGGCTAATTCGTTTGGGAAATTTGGTTTCAAGCTCACATTCTTCCTCCAGGGTTTCACTGGGTTGTGTTGCAAAAGATACATTTCATTATGTAATTTTGCATTCAGACAGATGAAAACTGATGTGCAAAGCTGAGTGAACTGAAATGCTTCTGTGTTGTATCTCCAACACACGATGCTGTTACGGGAAAGACAGAACTGGCAGGAAAGCGGTGCTATCATAAAAGAAAGATTTCAGTACCACAGCCCTTAATTCGGAACAAAGTAATGCTGACATAAGAAGTAAAAGTATTTTCCATTGTGAATCAGGTGCCTTGGCCAAGTCTGGAAAGATCTGAATTCTCTTCCTCTTCATATTTGAAAATGAAAAAATGTACTGTTATCAGGACTTGACATAAAAATAGACGCATTTTATTCAATGTGTCAGCACTCGCTTTTACTGTTCTGCAGTATTCTGAATGTGTTTTTTTATGACTTGTTAACTAAGTTTTCAGTGCAAATGAGTTACAACTCAAGAACCTGATATTCAAGGTTGCTAAAATTTTGCAACTTTGTGGTATATGAATGCACCATCTGTTCTTCCTAATAAGTAGCTATTTTTAAATTATTTTTTATATGGTTTCTCTTTGACGAAGAGCCCAGGAAACAGCTTAGTAAACTCTGACACACCAGACAGAAATAACTTCAAAAGAATCTTGATGAATGTTTCCCTCCAAATACAGGAGTATTCCGTCACACTGAGTTATTCATAAGGTATGTTGTTTAGCAGATACTCACATATTTACAAGGTACAGAACTTATTTTCAGTGGTTTATTTAACAGAGCTGGTGCATGATTTTCAAACAAAATACTTTTTATTAGGTACTGGATTCTCTGGAAAATAAAGAATATGCCCCAAAGTTTGGTTTTCAAAACATTTCTGGATTTTTTTTGATGAAATGGAAGAAACAGACCTTTTTCTTTCAGGAACTTTGCTTATGTCATTTGTTTCCTCTATATTCTTTTGCTATTATTTTTCTGCTTTTTCAGTAATGAAATGGTTAAACGTGGGGAGAGGGAAAGGAAAGAGGAATAACAGCTGAGAACACAGAAGGGAGAAAAGTTGCAGTCCTGGTTTGTTGTTAAAAATAGGCCAGTCTGTTACAATGATCCTCTCCCTTGTTGCAATTACTTGTGTAGCAACAACAAGCTTTTAGAGAACTGATAGGAAAAAGTCACGTTATTGCTACTGTGCCTCAAGGACTCTGCTCCTATTTTAGGTCGTCTTGATAATTTTGCTTAAGTAGACCAGAGAGACCTGGGGAGTTTGATTTGGAATAGCTATGCAAAATTCAGCTTTCTGAAGATCTCAATTTTCTGAGAAAATGAGCCAAACTAAGGGTTCAGTCCTGCCTCCCCCTTTTTCTCAGCTGGCTGCATCTCTCTCTTGCACTCTTTGGGAGGGCACCATCTCTACCCAACTAAAGTCTTCATCCTGTGCCTTGCCCATCTGTTTGGGATAGAGGCAGTGAAGGCATGAAAGCTGGATTTAACCTTGAGAAACGCTCTTGCCCACGGGCCCTCGGGGATGCCCACAACCGGCAGGAGCTGCAGGCAGCCCACCACACCAGCGATGGGACCTGTTGAGGTCACTCTTCAGGGACATCAGAGGACTGGGAGGTGTGTGGAGGAATACATCAAGAAAGGTCAGAGAACTGGAGAAGTGAAGCAGGGATCCAATGCACCCATCTGCAGGTTGAGCTGCAGCACCGATGGGAACAAGAGACTAGACGCTTAGGAAAATCAGGGCATAGAGCGTCTATCACTCTTTCTCCAGCTTGCATGGAATATGTCATTCCCTACTCAGCCTCTCATTTCACAGCTGTGATTTTTTCATCATGTTCTTTTCAAAAGAAAACAGGTCTGACCCCTAAAGAAGTCTTACCACAGTCCAGCCCTGAGTGCCCCCCTTTAGCCAGTCTCTCTCTCTTCCAGCTGTCCATCTCTTGGTTTTAATGAACTGAAGCCATAACAAAGTCCGGACAACACAAGGGCAATTCAGTACTGGATTTCTTTCAACAGTGCTAATTCCTTTGGCCTTTACAGGGGCATTGAACCAGAAAGATGCCTCAAATGGGTAGAGGGTAAAATAACCCAAACAAACAAGTAGGGGAAACAAACTGGAAGGTTAAAGAAAAGATAACCTGTGCCTGTTCTTGGGAAAGTAGTGTTTTCTTCCAGCTCAATTCACCCCATGGCCAGGCAGGTCAGGACTGCTGGTACTGGGTAGCTCACCTATGAAAACAAATATTCCCCTGTTGGATAAAGTGCCACACTGTTGATATTCAATGCCTTTTCAGGTTTTAAGGCTCTCCAGATCAAGTAAAAATCAGCCAGGCTAATTAGCATGTGCAAGTCTTTTGTCCTGATTATGTTTTGTGTACCAACGTACATGTAAGAAAGCAGGACATCCAGGAGGGTGCAAGAGCATGCAAGAGGGAGAGAAGAGGAGATGAGTGTGTGAATGCGCAACAGACAAATGAGTGTGTGCATGTGAGAGACAAAGGGAGACCAAGGAGCCTTTTCTTATCGTCAAAGATATATTAGAAGATTTCTTCTTTTTAAACAATGACCACTGTGACACGTGATAAAGAAATACGGATAACGGGGCATTTCATTTATATAACTCATTCCACTGAGCTATATAAGTCATGTTGCCTGTGCATGACTTTGCCTGGAAATGATGAAGAGAGATGACAGATAAGAGCACAAATCAGCAGCTTCTGCAAAGTGGTACGCAGGGCTGTAGATTTCCTTCCCAGCTGGAAGTCTGGCATGGCAAGAGACACTGCATGTGCAGCAGGAGCTGCTGTCTTACGTGGAGGAAAAATGCCACCGAACACAGCATGGGTTGAGATTTAGTAGCAGCAGTGCGCTGTCTGCCTGTGTGCAGCAGCTCCTGGCTCCCACCTAATCCAAAGCTGAGCAGAAATGGGGAGCTAAAAGCTGCCATCTCTCATAGACACTAGTTGCAAAATACAGTGACTCGCAGCTGATCGCTGGCCCTGCTGTGCGTTGTTCAAAATCTGGGCACCCTTTGGCACTCCTTTGGCAGGTTGCCTGCTACTGCAGGGCATTAGCTTTGGGCTACCCATAATTTTTGGAGAAAAAGTGGCTCAATGTTAAGAGATGTCTCTATAATCTGTAGGAAATAAAGTGTGAGTTATTGTCCTTGCCTGAGATCATCAACCCGGTCTATGTAGTCTGACAAAGAGCTATTGGGTTAACAGTTTAATTCTTTCTCACTTCAGCTTGGACCTGAGGTAGTATCGTGTAAGGAAATAATTTCTAATGCCACTGTTTGGTTTCCATTGTACTCTTTCTTGCCAAAAAAAGAACTCTTCTGGATATACAGGCACAGATTATTGTACGTAGATGAGCAGGTTTTTTGGAAAACACCACAACTCTTCACTGGCGATAAAAATCTATGAGCTCACCTATGGACTTTTTAGGTGAGTCACTAAATCTAGGGAGCTTGGGAGTCAGTCTACGTGCAAAACTGGAGAACAAAACCCCAAAATCAGTTTATTATAGTGCAAGCCTACAGTTGAACAAGGTCTCTAGATTCACAGGCAGGAGGATTCATTCACACTGCTCACTGCGCTTCTGAAAGGCATGCAGTAACCAAGAAAAAAAAACCTCTAAAAATAGGAAGGAAGCTCTTATTCCACAATGAAATATACTATTTTGATGCACCTGAAATTGATGCAAAACAAGTCAAACTGAGTGCAGAGAATTGCTGAGGCAAAACAGCATCCATATGGTTACTCAGCAAAACAAACCAAGATGTCAGTTAAAAAGGCTTCGTTTCTAGCAGTGAGTGTTTTTACATTGATAAAAACCTTCAGAAGGTGCATGTGCTGGAAATGTGATGCCCACGACATTCCAGTTTTACACATTGCGTGCTGACATGCTCCTGCTCGCACAGGGTGAAAAATAAAGCTTTTCATAACCAGCCCCAGGTTTCTACACAGCTGGCTCAGACGTATGATACCACAAAATTGGTAAGGGTCATAGCAGGGGAGACTCAGACCTGTTTCTCTTCACTGTTTCTCCAGGATGTGTTTGATGGGCATGTCCCAGATGAGTTTGGACCGAAACACCAGGGCTGGTTGAAGGCCCAGCTGTTTCCTTGCCTCTTGCTGTCTGAAGTAAGGCCGACAAAATTACTTGGCCGTGCCAATCAGTTGAGCTGCAAGCCTGCTTACCGTAAGGACAGCCAAACACAGATATGAGATCTGCCTGGAAGACAGCTCCTAACAACTTCCTCCTGTCAGAAGCCTCAAACCTGAAAATCTTCTTGCTAGGGAAGTGAGGACGAGTAGCTTTTTGTTTTATTTCCCTTCCTATGCAACAGCGATCTGATTCTCCATAACAAAATAATTATACTTTGTTGAAATGCTGCCCTTAAGTGGAAGCCAGTGCTGTCAAGAAGATGTGCAGAGCATGTACCTAACCGCAAACACACGCATAAATACAGTTGTATGTATTGATACATACTTACATGCGTATATATATATTCGTGTGTAAAAACTGTATGCATTGCACCGGACCATCAGTTCACTGAAGGAAAAAGTTCTGTGTTTCAGAATGTTACTCGCAGTTATTCTTTAGACTACATCTGGACCAGGATTCAGACACTTTCCCAGCTGTAGCACAAACTTACTGGTGACCAGAGGGTTTATAAAATAGATAAGACAGAGTAGTTGAAGTACAGAAGACAGAAATATAGCTGGGATCCATAGTATTAGCTTCATTTTTAGGAGGAAAATTAAGGCTTCATCAGAAACATATTTTGCCATTCCTGTCCATCCGCCCAAAGGCAACAATGAGGTTATTCAAAATTTACCCTGTTTTGGGGGTCCGCTCTTTGCCAAGGATTCAACCACGTGTACCTGGTTTGTACACAGTAACAGTGGGGATTCATGCAGGGATGCTTAAATAAACTGACTCCAGATCGGTTTAGCTTCTGCAACCAGACAATATCACAGCCACAGGTATTTATTAGCAACACCAGTATGAATATAGTTGTTCCCTCTCTTGAAGGCCCTGTTCCACAGTTCATATGGATTCAGACTTCAGCAGAAGTCATGGTGAAATCAATGGATGCTTTCCTGGAACAAGAAATGTAGTAACAAAAGAAAGGAGCCTATGCTTAGTTATCCTGCTATTTCTGCTCTGTAGAAAACCTGGCATAACTTGAGCATCAGCTAAGCACATACCTGGCCCACACTGTAAGAGGTCATTTGGGCCCTGCACCACAAACACGGTAAGAATGCTTATACTTTCTTGTATCCAAACTGGATTTATCCTAGAGGAAAATAAGTACATGAAAAAAAGAGGCAGAGAAGAAACAGTAAAGAGTTGGAACAAGGTGCTAACTGGGAGAACAGAGATATGCATAGTTTACACCCTTCTGGGGCCTCCTGGCTGCTTTCTTAAGTTACTACTTTTTTCCCCTGAATTGTTGCTATTTCAGCACAAAAGCTCAGCCTGGGCCCTATTAACGGCATTGAGCAATTCTGGCTCTGCTTAAACTTCAAATTCTTCACCAGAGGAATTTTGTTCATTTGCAGAAATGACAAAACGTCATTCCTGATCAAGGATACAAGTTTCAAGAAATGTTGGTGGGAGTGTTATCCCGTGCACACCTTCAGTGGCCTGGCACACCTTCAGTGCTTTGTTGTCGTTCTGCTCTGTTGTGCTGTTTCTGAGAAATCTGTAAGCTGTCAATATGGAGCTCAGGTACCTTGTTAGTCTCACCTGCGTGGCTGAAACAGCTGCTGTATGGGGTCTTCTGCAAGAAAGCAGCACATCCATTGGGGTTTTTTGCAGCTTTGCCAGAAATTGAGACTTCTCACCAGCTAACAGTCCCTTCCAAGAAATGTCTGCACAATTTCCTCGTGGATAGCTTATACGTAGAATCAGGGACCCAGTCAAAGCTTTCTAGTTCTCTGTTTCACCCCCAGAGTATCCTCAATCCTGTTCTAAATTATACCAGCTAGCAAAGCCCTCTGCCACTATGTTTCCAGGCAGTTTGACCCTTCCTCCAACCCCTCCTTTCTCCCCCATGGTGCGTAAGGCTCGCAACGCAGAAATTTCTTCCACCTCCTTCGGGGATTCCCCCATTTCAGGAAGGTCCCCAGAAAACTGCTTTCTTAGCAGTTGTTGCAAAAAGAGCCTCATGGTACAAAAAGGGAGAAGCAGAGTTGAGGTTATTCTTCTGTGTTCCTGGGTTTTAATGCAAGAAGTCATGGTCAAGTGACTCAGACATCACTTTGCATGATCGTCTTTCAGCTAACTTCTGCCTTACGGTAATTTAAAAAAAAAAAAAAATTCTTTGTCCAACACACAACAGCCTTCCACAAGATTTGGTAATCTGGGAAATATTTGTGACTGTCATGTATGACCTCAGCAAAATGCCTTGGGGAAAGCTACCCAAAGTTATTATGCTGGGGCTTGCACAGGTAAAGAGCCAGCCCTTCTCTCTGTGGGAGGTCTGAAATGTGTTGACTCAAAGGCCGTGATGCAACAGCCTTGAGGAGGAGCAGAAATCATCCTGCTTGTCTCCACCTCCCTGCTCTCACCCGGATCAAGTTCCACTTGGAGAGCTGCATCCAGAAAGGCACATAGGTACCCTCAGAGCAACGGGGAAAAAACCTTATTAGCTGGGACAACCTGAATTTGAGTGTGAGCCTTTTGGCATACGCCCATCATAATAACTGTCTGGTTTTCTGGCTTTTTCTGTGCTGCTTCCAAAATGACACAGATTACATGTCTGTACAGGGCTAACTGCCTACCATTGCAGTTGGTGACTTATTCTGAACAGGACATGGTAGCTAATCTGCTGCAGTAAGGTCTGCTTAACAGAGTAATGTGAAGCACTTTTTCCAGTTGAACTTACTAGGGGAAATTTGGTATATATGCATAAAAACATGATTGCTCGAGTTGATATTTAGCTTAAACCCCAACACAACCAGGGGGCATCCCTGTATACCACTGCAGTTCTGTTGGCTTCACACACAGATCACCCTCAAGGCAAGTAATGAGATGTCAGCAACAACAAGAAGCAGTCAGAATCCACGCTGGGTTGTATTTTACCTGGAAGATGGCTATAAAATAAGGACATAAACTTGTCTTGTGCAGTTAGTCTATCCACTCATGTGGCCAGCGGCAAATGTTCAGGGAAAGAGTGTAGAACCAAGGCAAGCACACAGCTATCTGCCTCCCACGGTGGGATGCTTCTACCTTCAATCAATTCTGTTTGTGTTTAAATAGCAGGATGCATCTTCCAAGACTTTGGGTTTTTGTGAACTACTTTATACCTTTGGCTGTCACAAACTCTGGAGTGGCAAGGAGCTTTAGAGCTTGCTTATACTTGAGTGAGAAAAGTGCTTTCCTTTGTTTGTCTTATAACTTCTGCTTGGTAAATTGATGTAATATCTAATAGTGTGTCAGATACAAGTTCATCAAGGAGTCTCTTATGGTGGTTTAAACATCATAAACCATTTTTCTAGGTTCTACCCACAGACCTGCAATGTAGTTCCCAATGTGTTTTTGCAATCTGCAGAGTGATTGGCAGATGCTAGAAGTCAATTTGTTAGCATGCACACATGTGACTGTATGAGCTACACCGACTCACGGGTGAAAGAACAATCAAAACCCATTGTATGGTAAACATGGTGTAAAACAGGTGAACATAGCCAGTCATTTGTCCATTATAATTCCTTGCACGAATCCCTACTCCAAGCTGCTGTGTCACTGTGATTTGGAGCCTGAATATGGTGGGATGAATTTAATTTCCTGGGAATGGCAGACAATAGGATAGAGTCCACATCTGTGAGGTTTCAGAAAGGAGAGCAAAGGCAAGCTCGCTGAGGTGAGTGCTATGCTCTGAAAAAGTATTATTCCTTGTCCTTAGACATCACCACGCCTAAACACACTGGTTGATAGCTTGTCAAATATAAGATAGATGCAGCCAGCTAATCATAGTTGGTACAAATATTACAAAATACAAAAGCAACTGAGACAGCTCCATTAATTGTTATGCACTAACAATTTAGGAGAGCTAGGGTAGGGAGTCCAATGAAAGCCTACCGTAAAGACAAGGCATGCATTCAGTAGTCCTCTCACCGGTATTATCAGGATCTTATGTAGCAGAGCTCATCAAAGAGTTTTGTGCTGGAGGATAGAGAGCGCTGCTTTGAGACTGTGTGATCTCAGGCTAAGCTGCTCCTCACTACAAACAAGGAGTGGTGCCGACAGGGCTGGTTTCCCAGCTGCTGAAATGCAGAGCTTTGCCAGTTTGCATAGGAAGAGAAGACCAACCAGGTCCCCGTCATCACAAACAAGCCAAGCAGTAAATGTTTAATCTCAACAGGGCCTTAGAGCATCACCTCCACATGCCACTGACTCTCAGAGGCTTCAAAATAGTTTCCTAATATCCTCTGACAAATTAAGACCTATGGTAAAGACTGAAAGCCAGAACAAATAATGTAGTATGTAAAGGGAGAAGAAGAGACCCATGGGAAGCCCATGTGCAGAAACAATGATGCAGTAGGAAAATTGTTACTTAAAATCCTGAAATAGCCCTAGGAAACAGGTTGTATCTCACACGCTACAGAAGAAAGCAATATTCCTCTCCACACAGGGTCTTTCTTGGCCCCAAATCAAGTGATTGGCTTAACCCAGGCATCACGAACAACATACGCTGCAAGATTTGATGCTACTAGGATCTGCAATACATGCTGCCATATCAGTATTATACCTGGGACCTCAACAGTTTCACATGTTTTCCCAGTACTTATTTTCAGCACTCTAGCACCCTACTGAGACCATTTATGATCTGAGAGTAGTGGAGATGCAGCATGTCTGGAAGGGCTCAGACTACCTGGGCAATGGGCGAGCAAACAATTCAGCCCTTGCAAAACCACTTCTGTCGGCATTGCATAGTCCTAGGGAGCTAATCCAGAGTTAATCTGAACAACATGTTAGATCTCCATTTCCAGTGCTAGAGAATCATGGCAGGGCAGTATTTAGTGTCCAATACTGGTCCAGTGCATTCGCAGGTGAATGTTCTTATAGGTGGACATCCCTCTTTGAAACCTCTGCTGAGCATTTGCCGTGCCTTTACAGTTTTCTTCACAGTCTTGGAGGTGGCTTAAAAAACAAGTCCAGCAAAAGCGAAAAAACACACATGGCTTAGCTGCATGGCAGCATTATACATCCCCTGTCTGTCCCCCTCACTTGGAGCATGGGGCAGGGGACTTGCCCATGGATCTTGCATTTAGTGTTCATGGCTAAATTTTCTGCAGCAGGTGATCAACACACCGTGCCTGTGAGGCCGTAAAGGTGAAAAGTCACAGGTGCCCTATGAAGGTGTCCCCACCACAGATGCCCCTCATTAGTAGCCCAGGATGGGTTTACTCAGTTACTTCCCATCTATGGGCTATTCTGGAAACTAAGCCTTGCTCTGTGCTTATCCCAGGAGGACCTTGCAGCAAGACACTGACATCTGCAGTGGCTTCCTCTCCACAGTCTTTCCACATTGTGAGCTGTACCTTCCTTGACTTCAGGTGTACCTACCACTGGAATCCATGTCTTTACACCCAGGAAAAACTAGCACTGAGCCAAAAGAAATCAGGTCTCTAACTCTGCCTCATCTATTTTCAGCACTCTTCCTTTTTTTTTTTTTTTTTTTTTTAATTAAATGAGACCAAAATGAACACAGACAAGAAACCTGCTGACATGTGGGAGGAGTTTGACTGCAGTGTTGGGCCTTCATCCCTACTGGGATTGCTTCACTGAGCCCAGTGTTTCCATGAAGCTGAAGTCAGGGCAGCTCTGCTAGCTCACACCCGCTGTATATCAGATTTACACAATGACAGCTTACAAGCTGGCAAGTGGCTGACTTTATTGTAGCTGCAACTAAATCTGGAGTTCATTAGTATTCCAAATGATGTTATAGGTGTACTTAGGCAATTTCACTCGCCTTTTAAGACAGATTTTCTTTGCTATCCATGCTTATATCCGTTTGAGAACATCTTTATTTCTTAAATGCAGAATCAAAGTCTAGATTTTAATTTGAAGTAAGCCTTAATGCATCTCTCGGTCAGAGCAAAAACATAGCACACCAGCAAGTTTTCTTACATATTGTCCGTGGGTTTTTTTCCCAGTCACAGAATTTCCTTTCTAATACTCACTGTGTGGTACAGTCACTGTGTGGAAGTCTACTGCTTGTTACTGGTGAGGTTGTTGGCCACTGAGTTTATCCATTATGGATAATCATTATGCAAAGCTGTGCAGCATGTGGCAAATACAAGTCAATGCAAGTGCAGTCCTCAGAAAGACACTTGGTTCCTGTGGCTGTGGAATCTCCTGACTAAATTTCTCACTTCAGACAGTGATTGAATGAATAAGACTAAATCACCTCAGCCTGGTGTCTTCTACAGTCCTTTGCCTCTGGGACAGTTGACCTCTTCTTCATCACAAGCCATATTTAGTGCACATGCCAGGAAATAGGCCAGTGGGAGACATCTCACTTTTTACTTTTTATGGATACTTAGCTCCAGACTTAGGTCTGGACATTTCAAAGGAGGACACAGTGTCTATGGGCAAAATGGACCACTATGTCATCTATATGCTGTTGCTGGTGACAGAGAAGAATCGTGGGTGCAGTATACCTATACAGAGTATAAATATTAGAGAAACAGTTCAGAGGCTGTTCTAAATTTCCTTTAAGGCATGCATTGCTACAGGTGCTGCAGAGCATGTGGCTCACCGTGGTGAAATATGACTATTCTTGCTCTGTCCTGAACTTAGAGAAGGACAGAGTAATCCACACTCGGCGGAGTGAAAGCAAAACAGAGGGGAAATATGGCACAATCAAAATTCCCCATTCATTTACCTTGAGTGGAACCAGTGTCCTCATTAACAGCTGACATTATTTTGCATAGCAGCAAGTACAATAAAATGGACCACGGCAAGGGAGAACCCAAGTACCATGAAATGATGTTTCTGTGAATCAACTGCAGATTCAATTCCGTCATGCTAAATATTAAAGCTGCTAAATGTCTCCACATGCTGGTGTTGGTAAAACATTGTTCTTTCTTTCAAAACAGTGTCTAGCAATTGGTGGTACTTGCAGCAAAGCGCTGCCCAAAGACTCTTCTTGGGACATGGTTCAGTACCTCTCCACACGTGCTCTGTATCTTGGCTGCAGAACAGCAGCTGGGGACATGCACACTGCACAGCAGGAGGCGTTTCTCCGTAAGACTGATTCCAGCTTATAAGGAACCTCTCCCATGTTGGCTAAAACAGCGTTCCTACAAGGCACCCTTCATCTGCAGGGCAATTTTGTGTTGGAACAAGCAAAGAATGGCGACGGTCTTCCCAGGACTCCTGTGCCACCTGCTGTATTTCTCTGCTCCTGCTCTTTCTCAGCCAGCCAGGGCCGATGAGTAAGTTAACCTAGGGAATGGTATGTACTGTATGCCCAACCACAGTCCTCTTCTGCGTCAACACCTTTGACTGATATAATATCTATGAGGAAGAAAGACATAGTCATAGAATTGATACATGTCTTTGTAAGGATACTCAAAAAGAATAGAAATTTTACAGTTTTATCTATAAAATGCCTGAGCTGGGAGAAAGTCACAAGTAGTACTTTTCTTTTTTGGGTGTGAAGAGAGAGAACAAATATCCCCTTTTGCGCTGTATTCACAGTCCCTGTAGATTATCCTGTAGTCCCTGCCTGTTAACTTCAGCCTTGGCTACAGCACTCCCAGACCACAGTGACGGGCCAGCAAAGGGCTCAAAGACAGAAGGCAGGGGACGGACATCACCTCCCACAGCTGGTGTTAAACCCATGCCTCATTCAGCTCCTACTGAGTCCTCTCTGCCTGCCCTTTCGAGGATACTGGGGTCCATGACTACTCCACTACTGCTCAAGTGTAAGTAGTCAGTCATCCCCAGCCCACATTATTGGCTGCTCTCCAGAGGTCTTAAAAAGCAAGCCGGTTTTAACCATGCAATGTTGCTGTGAAATAAGTATCTTTATTCCAACGGAACACAGAGGGAAACCAAGGCACAGTGGAAACCATCATATGACATTTCATTTAATAGAAGGTGTTTGCCATCTGCCTACTGAAGCATGCCTTAATTTGTTCCATGTTTGACCTGGAACTGCATAAAATCCTTATAATGGTGGATTTTCAAAGTATGCAGGAACCTAGAGGCCAGAGGGAAAAGCTGACCAGTGGCAAGGCCTGAATGGGAGGTGGAAATCTTTTAAAAGATGCGGTTTGTCTTTGAAGTGACCTTTGCAGTGAAAAGGATGGGGTTTTTTGGTCCAGACAATTTAGAGATCTTTCACAATGCTGAGAATTTTTGGAAATGTGTCTCATACTACTTTACAGAGTGACATTCCCACCTTAGCTGTAAAACAACAAGGAGGATCCTCAGACCACTGCATCCTCTGGGATGTCTCGTCACAGTGCACCGTCTGAGAGTAGGTATCCCTTTTTTTCATATCCATATGGATACCAGGTTATGTTAAATCACGAGTATCATTTTTTCTACCTTAGTTGACTGCTCTTTCACATTTTAGGGTGACTTCCATTTAAAAAAAAATCACAAAACCTGGCACATGATCAGTTGTAAATGATTCAGAACAAATCTGCACAATTACTTTAGAACCATTACTTTTAATACAAAAATAGGACCAAAAAGAGTCTAAATGTCTGATTGTATAATTTCACAGTGACTATCTGTAGCATATTTCATACTACAAGCTCTCTCAAATGCCTTTTCCAGTGTACTTTATCCTGACCTGTCCTTTTTGATAATTTACTGGTTCATCCCAAGATCGTTCTTTCATCTTTTAATATATAGGTGAATTTCCTGGATAAAGGCAAATCACTATTAGATCATCATCTATCTCCACATCATGAAAGTAAATTCCTTGCCAAAATGAAGCCAGCATTAGTTGTCCACAAGCCATTAATCCAAAAAACTTAGAAAAGGTCAATTTTTTTAAGCTAATAGTATAAAACCCACATAGTATAACATTCAGATAGAAAGTTTAGGAAGTCTCTTTTGCAACTTAATTTAAATCCCCTGTAGACCAAAGCGTCTGGATAAAGCCCACAAAAGATTAAAGACACTAGAGGACCTGATTTTCTAACCCATTGCATTTTCGATCCCCGTGCAAATCCACACAAATCTTTACCTCTTTGAAGTCTCTAGTAAATCTCTTGGTCTTTTCAATAGGACTTACAACTTCACTTCTGGTAATTACATCAGCCTGCCACTGTGGAACATCACTCCTGGGAAATGTTAATAATATAAAGCTGGCCACTGCCAGGTCCTCTTTGTACCAAAGCCATTTAATTTAAGTAGTTTTTTCTTTTCCTTGTTGAAGACACAAGGATGCTACAGGCTTCACAGATGCACAAATCGTCTCAGAAAGGGACAGGCTGATCCTTTTAATAAGAGTTTGAACCCTGACAATATGTTTCAGGGAGCAGATCGTGGCTAGGCAGTCAGCTCTCAGTGGATCTTCCTTCTCCAAGGCATGGCTTTCCTCCACTTGGTACTCTCTCTCTTTGCACATGCCTGTCACAAGACTGTTCTGCAAATTGCTGTTATCAGCTACATATCTCTCCCCACTTCCACCTAGGACCCATATTTGTGCCCGACAGGTCCGTGCCAGTCTGTGCCCTTCCCCTGCCTGGCTCAGACACTGTCTACCTCTGCCACGCTCCCAGGGATGCTTCGCCTCTTTCTGTGCACCCTGATAGCTCAGCAGTAAGTGGAATACAAATACAGCTGGGTAAAAAAGTAGGTCACCTTTTATCAGCAGCCTGGGTACCCTGATAAATCGTTCCTTTATGAACTTCTCCAAGTTAATAGGTTGCAGCGGCAGGTTATGCTGGCTGAAGAGTTCATGCCTGCCCAGGGGTACTTCCCATCGCTGACTACTCTGTGTCCACATAACGAAAGGCCATCTTCTCATGGCAGCCTGAAGGGCAAGGAAAGGGAAACAAAGATGAAAAATGAGCTGCAAGGAAGGGAAGCACACTGTTGAGTCCCCTTGTTTTGCTGATTAATCTTCCAGCCAAAATATTCCATTAATGGAAGCATCGTGCTTTGGTTTTTGTTTGTTTGGTTTGTTATATTTCTCCATTAATTTAGATACAGACACAAATGCACAAAGGAAAATCTAGCAAAATTAAACAAAATGTTTGACAAAAATTCTGGGGTTTCTGGTGGATCTTGAGAGAGTTCGATTGCAAACACTGAACTCTGCGACGTCTGTATCACCAAACTGTTGTCCGAAGTGGCATTCACCGTAATCCCATTGCTGAAAATTGCCCAAAGGCTCTCTTCTTCAGTAACAGTGTGCCTTCCTCTTTAAAATGGCACATTTTTATGGCCTGGCAGGTTGCTAAAGCAAAAAGGTTCTTGTGCGCTGCAGGCTGCTGTTACTATTGCTGTTGCCATTTCTTTTCTCTATGGGGCAACCGTTGACAGAGCAGATGATAAGTCAAAGCCCAGATGATGATCTCAGTGTTGACAGGTAAGATCAACAGGTTTGTTGTCTCATCTCAGGCACTGTTTATCCAGTACAATGGTGGGCTAATTTCACTGGCACTGGCTCTATGCTAATGCCCTGCCATAAAGGAGTTATTACAATTCCACCTGAAAGCCAGCGCTGCTCCTCCCTTTCCCCTCTCCCTCCCACCATTCCTCCCCATCCCCGCCAGGTAAATGTCAGCTGAAATGCCAGATGCAGAGATTGCAGGCTCCATGGTTTGTTTTGACCTACGTGGATTTGCTCGGAGTATTAAAATAATGCCACTCTGCCATTGTATGGGCTGCAGGTACTCCTCACTGAATAAGAACCTCTGTTTGTGAGATTTAAGGCATATCGCTCCCTAGGCATCAGGAAAAGCATAAAGTGATAAACTAGTATAATTTGAGGCTGGAATTGCTCTCAATTACATATTAAATCCTGTGTTATTCCAACGACTTTGATGACTTTACAGTGTATGTAGGCTTGTGCTGCTGAAGATAAAATCTGGCCTGTTTTCTTCTCTTTAATCACAAACACAATCTTTTGGGAACAGCGAATCATTTGCATGTCTGCGTGACAAAGAATTATTACACAGAAGAGGTAATTAAAAGCATCGCTTCATAGTTCTCATTTGAGTCACTTAATTAGTTTTGTTCCCAGGTGATAAATGAGGGCTTTGCCAGGAAGGAAACAGTGTTTTCTTACTCGTCACCAGAAAACATTTGTTGAATTACGTCAAATCTCTTACTACTATCTTCTTTGGCAAGTGCTTGTAATTTCTCTACTTCTCCAAAAGATATCTCCGTGAAATCATCAGCATGAGATAAGGTCTGTTCCTCAAGTGCCTCCCTCACACCTCCCCATTCACCACATCGCTCTGTGATTTATGCCCTTGGCGATAATCCCAGAAACATGCTCACTTCTTAATCTCAGCATCAGAAATATGTCTGAAGCAACGTCCAATCCCATCAGCGGTGACATCGATTAGGAAGTAGCTGCTGGAAAGTGATGAATATGTAGAGGTACTTTCTGTAACGATTGCAAATCATGATTAGAGCTCAATGGAAAATATAGGTAGCTTGCTGAGAAGATGAATTTGCATTTTCTTAATGAATTCCCTCTGATGGTATCTATGCTTCTTTCTGATGTTTGTGTTGCACGAATACCTGAGCGATAAGGTTTTTTTACCCACACAAGCCTAGGCTTGGTGAACCAGACTCAGCATTGCTCCTAATGTCCAAAGAGGCTGAAGGGGAGGTGGGAAAAGCGTCTGCCCCTCAGTGATCATCCCCGCTGGAGGGGACTGGGCTTCCAGCCACCGTGGTGGCAAGTCCCAGCTCCAGAAAAGGTGCGGCAGTGAGTTACGTATAATCTAGCAGTCCTTAGGGCTCCTCTAAAGTACAGGGGACAATCACCTGGGCAATTGCCCTAACAGGCAAGATGCAGCTCTCCTGCATTAGGTCCTATGTCCCTTCTTGTGAAATTCCTGATAAGCAGAGCAGCCCAATTTTACGGTCATGTGGGAATTATGTCCTTTAACTTCTGCCATCCTGTTTTAGATTCTGTGAGGCATAATTGGTTTAAACTCCTAGGAGAAGAGGTAATGAATGCTTATTACTGCATGATTATCATTAATGTTTGCTATTTTATTTATAGAATTATTTTGCTGTAACTTCTGGTAAGCCATTTCCCCTCCTTTTATGAAAAAAATCGAGGTTGAGTCTGCCTATGCGAAAAATCGTAACGGTCAGCTGTGTTGGTTTTTTGTTAATAAACATTGCTAACTGGAAACTTAAACTTCTTTTATTTGTCAGACTGAGTCAGAACTTTAAAGCAGAAACTAGCTTTGAAGTGGGGCCCAAAGTAAGAAAAAAACCTACAACAAAACCTTTAATGTTTTATCTGCAGGTTTGCTGACCAAATCCATCTGCATTATTTGACAACTGATAAAGACTGGCAGGTGCTCTAATGAGCCAGCTTTGGCTGCACTTGCAGATCATCCTTTTGAAACCTGCAGCAATGCCGTTCTCCAAATAGCTGAAAGACAAGATTGACCTCAATGTCAAATGTCTCAGTGGATGCGTGCATGACCATTCTTGTGAGTATGTGTAAAACACCCTCCTGCACCCCCCTTGCTGCAGCTCCCTGACCTCTGCTCCTGTTTGCCCTACACGCATGCATGCCCCGCCACTGTATTTTGGTTTCTCCGTCTTCCATTTTGGGTCCAGTCTTTCCCACAATGGGAATTCATCTGTAACAGTCCACATCTGAATGAAAGCTTGCAAAATGGCCCATATCACCTGTGCTACAGGGGGAGAAAGTTGCTGGCCAGGGCCCTGGTCTCTGGGTGCTGCTGTTATTTAAGCAACAGAGTTTTATCATTAAAAATGCAAGATTTGTGGGAAGAGGTAGCATAAAATCACGCATCCCCAAGAATAAATGAGTTTGGAAAGGGCCTCTGAAGGTCGGCTGCTCCATCCCTTGCTCAAAGCAGGCCCAGTTTCAAAGTTAGCATCTTCAGTATCAATATTGTCTGAGACCAACTCATACACCTTCATCTCTCTGCTTTGCAGGTACCAGCTGGGAATATCTTTTCTCTCTCATAGTCTAAATGGGCAGATAATCAGGTTAAAATTAGAGCAATTGTTCCCAACCTGTATCTAGCTTCTCAGCTGCTTCTATTTTTGACTTGAAGAAGGACTTCTGTACCCAGATGCTTGTTTGCTTTTTCAGCTATATCAGCTAGCCTGACAAAAATATTACCTCCTCCTGCAAATCTTGCTGGCATTCTTAGACTCTCCCAGCAAGAACATTATCTCCAGTGACAGTTTTGACTCAGCAGTGATCAGAGAATTTTTGTCCCTGAGATTACGTACATTTTATCTCAGACAAGCTGCTGAAGCTGTTATTGGGATAAGCAGACTAATCCAAGATTCAATAACGCTATCTAAAGGCTTAAATGGTACAGAAATTAAAAGAGAAACTGTAAAGTAAAATGGCCAGTGCAAAAACAATGATTCTTTGTTCTGAATGTAGTTGAAATTCATTTGTCCCATTTATCCAGCCCTTTTTTTGCTGGGGTAATAAATTTTTACACTTTTTTTGCTGTTGTTGACAACATGTTTGGTTTGCCATTCCAAGCGAGATGGGGAAAATATTAGGACAGCAGGCTAAAAGAAACAGGGTTGGGCAGAGATGTCAGTGGTAAGATGTGCTTTGCCTAAAGTTCACTTATCTTAATTATGGTAAATGATTAAAGGACATTACCTCATTCTAATCCCTATACTGACAGTTTCCTCTTAAAAGTAAAAGCTAAACAGCTGACAAAAGAGCAATGCAATTATCTTTAAATTAGTCTTCACAACCAAAAATAAAATAGGAAAACCGGTCAGTTGTTCATTTTTACTGGGAATATTATCGAAGCCCAGAGTATACATTTTGCTATGTAGTCCTACTGTTCCTGGCATGACTAGGCACACACCCCGAATTTTTGACTGTGGTATAATCTTGCTGTGTTCAATCAAGTCAGAAACTTAAAAAAGCTCCAACCATATCACCCTGAGCAATCCTTGACCCTCGCAATTACATTTTCAAATGCTTGGGGAAAGAAAAAAAAATTAGGATGAGCTGTTCAGGCTGCCCTGAAAGGAATGCGGATTCCATTGGTGTCCATTTGCATCAGTCAGTGGAAATGACTGCAAAAAAATGTTCTCAGAATTAATTGCTCGAGCTTCACTTATTGGATTAACCACACTTCTTCCTGGTGCCATGTTACTATTGGTTATGATTTGGACCAGTGGATCCCTTCATCGTGGGCACGGTCCATCCTCCAAGGAGTTCATAGTCTGACCACAAGACAAATAAAGGACACGAGAAAGCACCTGTAACAAGCATTTATAAATGGGGACCTGAGGTACAGAGGAAGATTAATATCTCAAGGGGCAGCTTGTGATGGATTCGAAAAAGCACAGAATTAAACAGGCTTGTGCCAAGAAAGGAGAATATGAGAGGGCAGAAATCCCAAGCTCTAGAGCTCTGTCCTGCACCTTGCACTGGGAGTAGCCAAAGGAGCATCTTCGCTCCTGGAGAGAATCTGGTGCACTGGGCAAAGTTACTCCTCAGCCACAGACCTTCCCTCAAGACAACACCTCTTGAAATACCACATCACAAAAGCGTGAACACCAGAAAGGAAAATGTTTTAGGCACCACAGCAGGCCTATACAGCAGGCAACCTGCAAGTTAATGGGGGGATTGTTGGATGGGGTATTATTGCTTGTGCCGCCGGGTACCCCCCTGCTTCACGGTAATGACTTCCTATAGCCTCTCTTCCTTCCCCTGCTTTTTGCCTTACCTCTTCCCAACTAATGCTGACAGTGAGGCTTAGACTGAAGAAACAGGAAAGGAATTGTTTTTTGCCAGAGTAATGCTGGAGAACTTAGTGAGTTGCCTCTTGGACATTAGAGTTCACAATTTGAAATGCTGAGGGACAAGTAAGAGGAAACAGGGGAATGGAATTTCTCCCCCTGGTTTCCCCTTCCAAATATTAAACTTAAGTATGCCAAATAAGTGGAAAACTGTAATGCAAGTGCAGTTACAATCCTGAAGGACAAGGGAAAACAAAACCCATTGTTGTTCCTGGAAAACTTACGTGTGACGGCTGGCCAGAAAACCCTAATAACTTCCACTAAGCTATTTGAGCAGTCACACTCAATGTCTAGAAAATTCGTCAGCTATGAAGAGAAGAGCAGTCCTATCCAGAAAAATAATTCATCTCAGGAAAACAAAGCAACTAACATGGAAATGAGTGGCTGAAATCCCACTGCAATGCAAGTGTGATTATAACGCTATGGCTTTAAGATCTATGAATTTGATCATAGATCGTATTTGCTCAAACAATGGTCGTGTTCTTCCCTCATGGTTAAAATGCTCTGGCAATCATCGCTTGCTGTAAGCAGGAGGCATAGGCGCAAGGCACAGCTGCCACCCATTTGCAGCACTTCTTTGAGCAAATGCAGCATGGGCGGTGGGATCTCAGTGCAGATCCCACTGACAGTCCTGACCCAGGAGTAAAAAGAAGGTGTTGTCTGTAGTGGGTTGAGCACTGCACATTTCTCAGCCGCATGCAGGGCACCATAAAAAGGGTTACTACTAGGAGTCATATAAGGTTACTACGTCAGACGTATGTGGAAACAGCAGTATGCTCATGTTCAAAGTATTCCTCTAACCAAGTACTTCCTATAGACTTTCTGCTACAGAGACTTACTCACACCTCTAACCAAGAGCATATGGGATGTCCTGCTGAATTCAGAGGGATGGCTCATAAGCCTCATGTGTTGATAAGGTCAGAGACCATTGTTTGGTCTCTAAGCAAAATCTTTGGAAAAGACGCATGAAATAAAAGAGACAGAAGTATATGCAGGGGCAGACTGAGGAGGTAGATCCTTCTGTCGATCACAAAAGCTCTTGTAACCATACCTTTTGGAATACATGTAGAACCTGAAGGTACAAGGATGATATATTCCAAACTCAGATCACAGATGAAACCTGAAATACACCCAGATTTCCCTTATACACCTCATATTCTACCAAATTTGCAACACCCAGAGGTGTGTATCTCAGTACTTCAGACATTTTGGGTTCTTGCCAAACCTGTCCCAAATAGAACTTAACCTCTATAATTACCACACATTTGCTAGAAGTACTGAGATCATTTTAACCTGAAGTCTTTGGTTTAGGTCTGCATTTCTCCTGTATCTGGTCCTTTGCAATTCAGAGAGAGCAGCAGCTGCAACCCTGCAGCCTCTTGTAGCTTCCTGGTTTGGTTCTGGAGAATACAGCTTGACACAGAGAAGCAATGCTAGAGCATGAAATGCAATATGGGAGAAGCCCTCACAAAATCGCTTTTCTAACATTGGCTTGGCTTTGCTGCTGGCTTGTCTGGTTTTTTTAAATAAAAAAGTTTGGTGTTGACAAGCGTGCTTCATCAGAGAACAGTGAGCTCATCATGTAAAATGGACCCCTTAAATCAGTGGGGATTGAAATGGGCACTCACTGTGCACAATATATATTCGTTTTAGAAAATTCAGTTCCTAGAGGTAGCAGAGCTCACCAGATGCTGCACAGAAAGCTGCGCAGGTCTGGGTTACAGACCCTGCAAGTTTAGCCACAGGGTTTGTGGATTCTTCAGGCAAAGCCATCAACTCCTGAAGACTTCCCAAACAGACCAGCTACAAGAGAAAAGGAGCCCACATTTTCTAGGAGACAGACTAACGGCTAGTTGGCAGCTCTGGATTTCCTTGTTTTCCACCTCTCCTCCCTGCTTAACTTCTCCTTTAAAAATGAAGAAAGCTGAACATCAGGAAAAATCAATCCTTGTGGTCCACGACTAGACTTAAAATGTAACGGTTGCACGTAACAGTGAGGGATTTCTCTTCTGTTCTGGTGTGGATCAGCTGGGGAATCCTTTAACAAGCCTGGTTGCAGTGAGCCACTGCCCTTTGGCCCTATTACGGCATCCTATTGTCCTACATCTTCTGGTGCCTACTTTGTCCAAGTAAAAGTAGTACTGCACCTTCCCACACACAGACCTCAGATCCTCTTCCCCTCTCTTAGAGTGGCTACTTTTGAAAAGAAAGCCTGCAACTACTCAGGCAAATTCAGAATGAGGAGGGAGGGAAAAATTAGGGGTAGAGTGGCTATCATGGGGTAGGAAGCAGGCTTGGGGGGATATCCTCAGACAGAAGACAGAGAAATTCAGTTTTGTGACAGACATAAGCCTGCCACCGAGGTCGTGCACAGAGGTTAATGAAGTAAATGGCAGGGGAGGGCCTTTGCTGGTAGAGGTCTGTGGGTGAAGCATCTAGTACTAGCCCTCTCCTGAAGCTGCAGCTCAGGGCACTGGTGCTCCGCCATCCCTGGGTCCCTTGTACAAGGCATGGTGGTGATCCCTAGGCTCTGCCTGAGTTTGTTTCCCTGCTGCAGCCTGGGATGGGTAGAGAGCCAGCAACGCCTGGTGCTCAGCACGAGTCTGTTCCGTCATCCTCCAAGCCGCTTCATTAATGAAAACTGAGAGCAAAATGCCTACATTTATAACAGGGCATTTTGATTTGCTTTGGCACCAGTGGTAGCGGTGTACAAGTTTTTCCTTAGAACCATGTACATGTGGTCTCTGCGACCCATCCTGTCCCATGTGCATCAGTCCTGAGAAATTAATGTGGCAGTGGGACAATCAGTGGAAGCAGCCTAACTTTTCAAACCTGAGTCTATTCGCAAGCAAGGTTCACGGCAGTTGGGGCCCCACATCCTAACTGTCTGATAAACCAGCTTAGAAGATCCTATCACAGGCTTTGACTGAGGTTTATTTCATAGCTTGGCACTTTTATCCTCACAGGTAAAATGGTCTTGAAGGAAGAAAACAATGACTAAGCACAGACTTCCACAGGAAGAGATGCCCAGACCTTTATGCAAAAGCTGCAGTTCTATTTTCTTTCTTTTTTAAAAGTACCTTCAAGTCAGAACAACAAGGTTGTTCCACACACTGATTCAGACTTTAATGCTCTCCTGGTGATGACTGTGTTGCCACAAGTGACCCTACTAAATAAAGGCACTTTATTTAATGTGGCCCTGAATAAATACTGTACTGTGTTCTCAAATGACAGAATTGTCTTACCAGCCTCTCGTTAGTTAGCCTCATTTTTCATCTAAAGACAGCAGTGTAATAAGCCTCACATCTGTTAAGTTGGTGAGATACTGTTCTATTTTATATAAAACCTGTGTTTTAGGAGAACTAGGTTCAACAATCCAGCTGCATCTCATGAGCAAGAAAATTATATATTATGTAAACCTTTATCCGAACAAATAGGCAAACCAAACAAACCTACTTCTCTTTAATTGGGTAAGCAAACTGCAGAAAGAAGGTAGTGCTGATAATAAGGTAAACTCAGCAGAAGGAAAGTTGCCTGCTAAATAATACCTTGTCAACCAAAGGAGACCTGTGAGTGACTGTAGTCGAGTTACGAGAATTGGATGTACATGTTTGCGCACATATATGGAGAGTAATGTGAACGGTGGTGAGGTCCATTTACTTTGATGTCTACTGGAACCCCGAGTAAAAAGCAAAACAAACGAGAGATGCAAATCTGGATTTTTATACTCCAAAGTAACCTGTTACTATAGGATTTGAGCCTCCTGTGGTGTAATTCTGGCTGTAATTACATAGGAACAGCATTTGTGGTAGCGCCAGGACAAATATTACCTGCATTAGGTCTTGAACAAACATGAATCGAGAAGTGTAGGTGTTCTCCAACTTACCATGTCCACATAACACCAGTTAATTGATTTTATTGGGTGCTACGGGCACCCAACAATTTGGAAAAATTGTGTTTTGAATGCCCTCTAGTGGCTCTTGCCGCCGCAGGTTTCCTTGCTCAGAACCCTTCGTGGTCCCAGAGGCCTGAGGAGCAGGGCTGCAAAGGCAGGGAGGGTTGGCAAGAGGCAGTGCCAAGCGAGCCATCTTGCTGAAGGCATGGAGAGGGTCTTGGGCTCCATTTTGCTTGAAGAAGTTATAGCTCACTTATAATGATTTTTAATAATTCATTTAATGCTTGTAGTCATTAACTTTTTTGGAATGTGATTTGTCATAGAGGAGCGTAAACTCTCCAACTGCCTCCTGGAGGGAGAAGCGGGGAGAGGGGGAAATACTATGGGCTGCGTTTGAATACGTCCAGCCGCGGTATTTACTCCTACACCCCCTTATGTCATTTGCCTCGCAGCAATTCTCTTTGGATTTTGTACAGCTCCAATTTAAAGCTTATGCCAGCAAATTAGCATTTTTGGGGCAAGAAACATTCTCAGAGAAAATTGCTTCTCTCTGGGTTGCACTTGCGTGCAAAGGCAGACCCAACCTGGCTTTGTGCTACACACTGGGTGTCTTTACCACACAGAGAAACCAAGCTGTCTGGGCGAGCTGTGCTCAAAACCCATACACAGGCACAGTCCTCAAACCTTTGCAGAGCTGGCCCTATTGACTCCTTCCAGCAGCAGATGAAAAATTAATCTATATGTTTTAATAATTAACAGCAGTGATAAAAGTCTACAAGGTGTCTCTAAGTTAATGTAAGACCTTGTCGGTTTAAATAAAGTTTGTAAACCAGACCTCTGTTTTTCCATCTGCTTTTTGATCTGAAGCCTATCGTAATATAGTAATCAGCAACAAGCAGGAGGGTGTGTTAACATGTTCCATTTGTTAGCATTGCTACAGGCGAGAAAATACTTGAACTTTGAGAAAAGAAGCAAAACCAAAACAATAGAGTAAGATCAAAGCGAAATCTCTGATGATTTTTCTGTTACAGAGAGTTTCCTTCTTTTCCTCCTCATATTTTCAGAGATGTTTCTGCTCCTGGAGGTCACCCTCAGCTATTCTTTGGAGAAAGATGACATGGAAACATTGATACAAGCATTAAAGCGATCCCAAAAGCGAGTTAATGTAGGACCCAATCTGAGGACACAATTTCTGCTTCAATCAACATCAACTGTGCCACTGCACTCGTTTTGCGTACAGGAACTCCAGATGTGAAGCCAGTGTGGCAGAAGCAGCTCTGCAGGTAAGACATGTAGGGCATCTGCAATACGCACTGAAGAGGAGAGCTTCACTGAGGGTTTGGCTTTTTCTTCTTTCAGATACCATGTGGCAACGCAAGTGAATCAAAGTTCAAAGGACAGATGGCTTCTCAGCTGTGCCTGCCCCTTAGCAAAGCAGATTAATCCAGCAAAGCAACAATTTCCATTAAAGCCAGTTGTTTACATGCATCTGGACTGAGTGTGTAATCTTTCTGATTACACACTGATTCTCCACAGGGAGAAGTGGTCACCAAATCAGTGGATCCCAAGTGAGTACCGTGCACTAGTGACGAATGGTCCATCTTGATTTTGTTGGAATAATGGAACCAGTAAAGTAGATGTTATAATTAGCTACAAAATTTTAAGGTAGAAAAAATCGGTGGTACTTTTAGCTGGGATGCTGGATTGGCAATAGGAAATCAGAGTTCATCTCTGCTATCGGCCTGACACAAAGGCAAGTCATTCTACTTCTGTGCATCAGACAGAAGTTCTCTTCTAAAAATGCATATAATGAAACTGTCTCCTTCTGGAAAGGGCATCGAAATCTGCTGAGGGGGAGGGCAGTATCTAAATGCTAAAGGATATTATGATCATACGGTAATATGAGGGCAGGACTTAGGCTGATGTCCTGGGAAACACAAAATATGCTACTGGTCCCAGGTTTCTGATCAAAATATTTTGATGGTTAAATATCAAACACTTGAAATGCGCGCAAGTACTTTCAAATGATCTGCAGCCCAAGAAGTTACAAAGCAAATAACTACAGTAAAATTCAAAGAAGAAATATACTGCAGAATCCAGCAGTCTGGTCAAACTATTCTAGAAAAGAGCAAGGTCAAAATCAATTAAGTAGGCTGTTAATTACCAGGTGCATGTTATCTCCAGTTGCAAAATAATGACTACAGAGTAGCAAATGTAGCCCATGTGTGGGTCTTGAGCAGCACACAGCTCAGGTGATTCACATCATGCTACGCTACATTAAGTCTTCATATAAGTGTGGCTGCTGCTGAGTAGACCTGGTTTCAGCCCTTGGTAAGAGACTAACTACTGGAGTTTGTGGAGAACACCTCTACCTGGAAAATTGGGGCTGGACAGGCCTTGGTAGAACTTGTCAGAAGTAACTGTTGCCCCTCAGCTCTCTGATGGGTTGTGCACTGTGACTCTCAGATATGTGAAAGCCTTGCTACAGTCTCTGAAGGATCAGAAAGGTTGGTAGTATGTTTCTGTTGACCAGCAGGTGTTAGTTGACTTAGGCTGTGATGGAGGAGGTGGTGTTACTATTCTTGTGCTATGGATGGAAAACTGAGGCTTGAGGGGAGGTACTCAAGAATGGGAGCTGCAGAGGTAGGAGCTACCCTGGTGCTCCACTGATGGAAGTGACTGCTGGAAGGCTTGTTCATGGCATGGCTGTCTTTGTGGTTTCACCTGTGTGTCTGCAGGCCTACGCTTTCATGTTGGAGCTGATGACTGCAGTTAGCTCTGTTTTACAGAGAACAGATACAGTTACTTGGCTCCTGCTAAGTTGAAAATGCAGGTTTTTCCCGAGCAAAGCTGTGAGTTCTGTGTGCTTTGGTGGCTGTAAGAGACCCCTAAGATATAGGGACCATGTAGCTTAAAGCTATACCCTTTCCTACTTTCTTTAGCTATTTCCTCTGCTTCACTCATATTTAGATTAACATTGGGATTTTTTTTCTTTTCTATCCCTATCACTTATGTGTTTGACTGATGTATATTGCAAGGCAAAGCTGTTTCACTCAACTGCAACTTAAAAAAATAAATAAATCCCCCCAATATTCCATCATGCAGTTAATCTCAAAGTTGTTTTCTAGAACACCGCCTATCATGGTGAGATTTTGATTCCCTTGTTAAAATCTAGTTTGCTAGTAACTGCCATCTGTCTAACTTTTACAACTTCTTGTTCAGATATGCTTTATTTCAGTGTTCATTTTAATTGCAGTCTGAGGTTTCTTGACTTGTCCTGGCACCTACACAAAGGCCCCACCTAGGGCTGAGGTATGAGAGAAAATAAAGTGTAACCTGATTCCATTATGATGGGCTCATGTGAAAATGGTACCGCTGCTGTTTTGCAAGCTTTGGCAAAACATGAGCTATGTGAAGGGGAAAGTCGGGTCTTTTGCTCTTTTTTTGGAAAAATGCAGGGAAAAGATTTGAGATATAGAGATAGGGAGAGCATTATACTATATTGCAAGGTCTGTTTCCTTTATCACTCACAAAGAAACGAATATTCTCATTTTTGGGTACCTAAAGTCACTTCAAGATGATGAATAAACTGATAAATCAACTTGACTTCACATAGTGTTTTGACTGCAAGTATATGCACAGACAGGCAACCTAGAGGCTCCATTTTGTAGGGCCTTTTCCTTTACTTCTAGTGAACACCAGTTTTCCCTTGTCCAGGTTCGATACCTGTTGGTGTTATCTGCTGCCCACAAACTGAGTTAATCTTGGAGTAACCTATCCCCTCCTACAAGGCTTCCCCTGTTTCTTGGAGCCTCAGTAGAGGATTCCCCTTGTTCTCAGAAAATCCAAAAATCTCTCTTCTCTCATGTACCAAGTCATGATAAAGAAAAAGTAGGTATACTGTACTGAAAACACGAGGCACTGCGAATAGTATTTTGTCTCTTCAATGCAGCTTGAGGTGTTATTTGTTTCTTAGTCTCTCAGCACTTAAAACACCCCTTGGTTGCATTTTCCAGCTTTGTGTCTCACTGTGAGGGTAAGATGTTCAAGTTTTTGTTTTGAAGTGCAATTAGCACTTTGAAAAATAACACCTGACTCTAAGTTTTTACAAAAAAATAAGTCCACAAGCATTGTGTAACTTCATGGGATCATTGTAGCCAGTGAGACTGGCTATTTGCAACACTGTCAAAATATCTTCAAGTGCAATATGGGCTTTTCAAATCTACCCACTGCTAACCTGTGGGTAGTTTTCATGCTTTTTGTATTGTGTGCTGGGTAGAAGAAAGAGAAAGTTTAGGAAATGTTATTGCTTCATGCAATATCTTAATACACATCTACCACCCACTGTGCATATCTAATGCATTATCTACCACCTAGTAGAGCCTGATATTGCACCATAACAAAGTTTAGCAGCAGTTTGGAAGAAGAAAAAATAATTTCTCTCATGAGTAGGCCTAAGTCCGTGTGTCGTCTTGTCCCCTGTCCTGTCTACACACACACACACACCCACCCCCCTGTCAGGCAGATCCAGTGAAGTCCTGCTTGCCCTGCCAGGTCCGAGGTGTTTGCTTTTTGTTGATTTATACTTCTGATTACCGGAGTGATCCATTCTGATATGCTTTGCATCATCTCTGGAAAGTTAAGGCTTTGTTTTCCCTAAGTCACTTGTATTCCCTAGACCTCAACTGATTTCAGCAGAATAGCATCTGTATGGCTGAAAAGATGCTGTATACAACTGGCAAAAACGAAATTAGGCTGTGCAAACTAACCTTTGTGCTGTTAGGTTTACTGTTTATGCTTACAGTTGCCCTTATAAACCATAGGTGTCAGTTGTTCCAAAATTAAGTATAATGTGTTGCTCCAGGTAGTAACTTGATGTAAAAGGCTTGGCAGGTGATTAGTTAATAGTATCACTTAATCTGCTTCAGTAATTTAAATATTGTCAGCAGCTGAAAAAGTGCCTGTTGCGAAGTAGCTGCTCTAAGGATGCTTAATCTGTTTGTAAAGTGCTTTTGAGATCTACTGATGAAAGTTACGTGGTATTACTATTATTATTGTTGTTGTGTCATAAAATCTGGGTGTATACTCTAAAATATTTGCTAGGAGTACTCATTTGAATTTGGATTTTAAACAGACTGTTCTAGCCAACTTGTATTTCTTTCAAGCTTGCTTTCACAAATTTTGCTGGCTGGTAAGCTTACAGGGTATATGTTTTAAGTCTGAAGTCTGCAAGCATTTGCTTTCTAAGTCTGATAGTTGAGATGGCTGTTGCACAACCAGAAAACAACAGTGCCGTGCAGAGGAAGACTGGTCTTTATACAGTGATGTAGTAGCTAACAAACAGGGGTGGATAAACCCATCTGAGCTTTCCAGTCAGAAACAAACCCAAGCAGCTCTCCTAGGTTAAAGGTAGGTAAGCTCTGCTTGCCAGCATTTGTTAGATTGCCCCACCAATGGGCTATGCCTGTTATCGTTCCTTGGAGTGGAGCTCATACGAGATGCCTCAGGTCCCCATCGTGCTTTGTGCTTCGCATGAGTGGGAAAGAGGATCCCTGTCTGTTCAGTGAAGCATTTCAAGTCCTGCACATGCAAACAGGATAAAACATCATAATTAGTCACATATTTCAAGTCTTCTGCTCTGTAGGCAACAAAGTCTGTGTGGAGAAACCACAAGGGCTTGGTCAGATCCAAATAGCTGTGTTTACTGAATATACACAAATGTAGGAGGCTAGAAACTTGCACCTATGAGCTGGCTGGTTTCTGGCACCTTCAGCAGAGAGCTGCGGAGGGTCCGACAGGCCATTTAAAGGCAGAATACGAGTGAGAATGTTACGTATGGGTTTTTAGTGGTGTTATCGAAACTCACAGTAGTAGGACACCAACATAATTTAGTCCCATTTTGAAGCTCCCTTGTGTTTTCAGGATGACGCAAATCAGCCACTTTGTGCGCACCCAGAGGGTCTGACTTCTAGTTTTCACTAGAAATGGTTGTTCTGCTCTTGTCTGATAATACACGTCTGCCACAGTAGACCCTCACTGTGCCCTCTTGGACAAGCTCTCTCCCTTCCCTTTGTAATTTTTATTATCCTGACCTGAACATCTCTAAATGGGCAAGGATACTGTGGGGAAAATAGGGGACACTGTATTGGGTATGGGTGGTTGTGTGCAGGTACCTCTTCATGGCTGGATCCAGGAGTGGGTCTTTCTGAGGTTGCCAATGCAGGGCCTCAGTGATGGGTGAGCCTTCAGCTCTGCTTTTAGTGATATTCTTAAGGTATGAACAAGAGGTTGATATCCGTGCACTACAACAACATACACAGTAAGAGTAGCAGAACACACACTGTAATTGCAGCACTTGAATTGTCCCAGGTGCCCTGTATTACTGTGCTATCTGGGGAGGCACTGCAGGTTAAGGAAGCTGCATGTGAGGTGGTTGGGAGCAATGACAAACCTCAGCAGAAGAATCACCTCAGTGCTGCTGCAGGTACAGGGTTGCTTTCTCATCACTTATGTTGTCCCATGGCTCCAATCAGGCCCTGAAGATGAGCGAGCATTTTCCAGGGGTGTACAATGAACGTGTGGAGGAGAGCATGTAAATGCACAGGGTGCAAAACTGAATCTACATATGTCTGTGACTGTTACATATGTCCATGTTGACTGCTAAGATTTGCTGTGCAGATGCACATGTTGACAGGACTCAGCCCCTTCTCTGTGCAAAGCAGCCCAGCAAAGCATCTAACACTTGCCCAAGTGGCAACTTGGGCTTACCAGCTCCCTACACAGAGCAGCCCAGCAGTCCTGTGCAGTCTGGCTGAAGGGTAGCGTGAGGAAGAGGCTTGGGTTGCACTGAGCAACACTTCCCCAGGGAAGGTTCTGGTTACCCACCATGACGTGTCTCTAATGATGGCTGGAGGGTGAAAGTGCCTGTAGCCTGTACCCCACCCTGAGAATTCCCCCTGCCTCCCAGGCTCTTCCACCTCTTTCCACAGAGGCTTTTGGAGCCTCCTGGTAATGAAAAGTCAAGGCCTATCAAGTAAAAATGAGAGGAACAACAAAGTAAAGAGGATGCCTCAGTGCTTACTCTCCTCTCTGTGGCTCTTCTGGGCTGTGGCTGACTGTATGAAAAAGCCTCACTCTGTTCCAGGGAACCAAATGCTGTTTATGTGAGGGGAGAAAAATATGTGCTAGTAAAGGATTAAAGATTTAATAGTCATAAAGGAGAAGATGCTCTGTAATAAAGTATCAACACTAATTGATTAGTTTCTGCTGTTTTGACAATTGCCAGGTGTTCTGCAGTAGCATGATCTGCACCTGCCTGTGTTGTTTCAGCAGCACTGAGGTGCTCTCCTCCCCACTGAGCTGTCTCTTGCCTTGCAAATCTCCCCTGAGAAGAGTGGGAGAAGTTCATGTTTGGTATGTTGTCATGGAACCAGAAACCCCTTGGGTGGATAGTCGTCATATTTGCCTGTTTGGACAAATGCGGGAGTGCTCCTTGGCAGCCTTCTCCAGGGAGCTGGTGGCCATCTGGGGATGCACGAGGCTGCACAGGGGATCTGGGGGCCCTGGGGAGCCTGCCACCGTGGCATGGTACTCTACAGACCTGGAGCATGCCAGTGCCAGGCCAGCTCCCTGAAGACCTGTGCATGCCTGCTGTACCTTGGTCTGGTCTAATCTCTCCCACAGGAAGTGGCAAGCTCCCTCTGAGGTCAGTGTGCGTGCTGAGCTTGTGCGGGGAGCAGGTGTGTGGACCTTTACTTGCTGGTCTCTTCAGCAGTGAGAGGTTGCAGTGGGTGTAGAGTCTTGCTGCTGGTGCTACTGGCTGGGCTTTAAGAGTGACCATGGCTCGAGTTCAGGAGCATGTTTATCTCTGAATGTCCCTCATGTTCAGAAAATTAATCTTTTTACAGAAGAATCCTTTCTTTCTGGCACTGACTTCTGTCTACCAGACCCTAAGCACTTTTGACACATTTGTAAGGTTTTCACCCTTCTATCCTTGATTCTGTTAAATATCCCATCAGCTCTGTTTGTTCCAAGGTACTGGTCAGTGCTGGGACATGGATAAGGAAAGAATGAGGAAAGCAGCTGATGCTGAGTCTGGATTTGGGTGTTTGTATAGCTACAATGGTGCTGTCTCCTGGCATATTTCATCACCTGATTTGTCTTTCCTCATGCCAAATCTTCTCCTGCTCCAAGCCTGATGCTTTCCCTAAGCACAGTACACCCCCCTCTATTTCAGTACACTGACACACATATGTACTGTACTACTGAAGGCTGGAGGAAGAAGCTGTCATTCCTAATATACTTTAAGTCATTGTTCCTGGAAGCCGAGGGTGAGGTCAGACAGCAGAGTGAGGCCAACATCGTGCCTTGCTGCTGGTGCAGGGGCTGTCTCCCCATCCCTCCCCCTCCCAGCAATGCCGTTTCACTCCTTCCCTACCCCAGCTCCGGCGCGTGTCTGTTTGCACAGACTTATTCAGCCCACTAGACTGGCTGTGGGTTGTTTTTTTTTCCCCCCTCTCCCTGGGTTAGTTTCCTGCTGGATTACTGGCTTGAATTCCTTTATCGGCCCATCAGCACCAGTGCCAGCGGGAGGGAGCAGGGAGGGGAGATGGGCTGGGGTGGATCCCCTCTCCTGTGGCGTCTGCAAGCCTCGGTATCAACCCAGTCCTATCATCTCACCACACCCTCAGAGAGAAAAGTGAAGGACACTTCAGCTATTCCCAAGATAGATGTCTAGATAGATAATAACAATAGACAATAAGAGCTGTGTACTGCACACAAGTGTTTTTGGCAAATAACGGCAATTCGGATATCGGTGTCTGAAGAGCAATGCTAGGTTTAGCTGTAACTGCAAACCCACTGACACAAAGGCATGCATATCTAAGTGCTTTTTTCTCCCCTTTGCTTTCTGTTGCACTTTACCTTGATGGATAGAATTGTCTGAATTAATTACATCCTATTATCATAAAGGTGGCTATTCTGTAACTGCTGGTAATTACACTTCAGAAATATGCTACTAAGACTGGCACATCTGTTACAATCACTGCTCCTCCCATCATTACATTTCAAAAATACATGTGTGTATATATTCAAATTTGGTTTCGAAATCTGATTAATCTGCTGTGTTCTTGAGTCTTGGCCCTGAATTCAGAAAGATGCATATGTCCTCAGAGATGTATTTTTAAGGAATAAGCTTTCCTATTAAAAATTCAGCTTATCCTTTTGCTCTTTTCCTCCCTTGCCGAGTTGGACCAAATCTAGATTTTCAAAGGTTCAGGTTTAAGCAAGCTTCGACTCAACTTCTGTAAGTGAATGCAGCAGTAAATGGGATTATGGTTACCAGAGAACCTAGGTCTGCCCAGGTTTTGAGACACACTAAAATTTCCGCAGAAGTGGCCAGTTCCTACAAAGATATGTGAACTGCAGTGACTCTCTTTGAGAGTCCATAAAAATTGGAGCCTCTCTAATATTTGCATTGGCAAATTGAAGGCTGGATATACTTTCTTGCTCAGTCTTTGGTTCAGGAAACATTTAAACAAATGCGTAATCCTATTCAGCAGGGCATTTAATTTCAGTAGTGCCAAAGGAAAAAAAGGCTTTACCCTATGGTGGATCTTAATGTGGCTGAGAACTAGAGGACATTATGATTTGCAGTTTGAAATCTCTTCTGTAATGAACTGCTTTCATGCTTGACTCTAGTGGGCATAAGACCAAATCTGATTCTCATTTAATCTTAATAGTTAATGCTAAGTTCCTAAAACCTAAGCATCTGTAGGATGAACCTTCTTCATAATTTTCACAGATGCTCACATTTTCACAGGTGCTGAGTGTCTCTGC
This sequence comes from Fregata magnificens, assembly GCA_013389945.1. NCBI lineage: Eukaryota > Metazoa > Chordata > Aves > Suliformes > Fregatidae > Fregata > Fregata magnificens. Next base: position 209,008 of record WAAD01019977.1, read on the forward strand.
TCCTGGCAGAACTGAGTGGCACAGGCACCCTGTAGAAGAACAAAAAGGGCTTTATAGCCTATTCCTGGCAACCAGCTGCCAGCTCGTAGAGGCAGTTGGCCACCTCTCTTGCAGGGTTTCCAGCAGGTTATGGGACAATAAAATAAAGCTTGTTACTGAAGGGCTAAAGTCATGCTCTGATCTTTTTGAGACCCTGCCTGAATTGTCCATAATCTTCTGTTTATCAACTATTGCTAAAGTTCATTTATTTATAACCATGATAAATAACCCTCATGTACATTCCTCCAGTGATTTATTGTGCAATTGTTTTGCATTCCTGAAATGTAAAACAAACCATCAAAGTAAGACATGATGCAAGATATTAATTTTTAAGAAACAAAAGGAGGAGAATAATTCCTTGAAACGGACAATGCAAAACATAAACCAGCTGCTCATATGCTATGATAAGACTTAAATTAAAAAGTTACAGTTCTGATGAGTTCTCCATGAGACGTGCAAGCTGTTTTATTGTAGAATAGATCATGATTATGTCACTTTATCACAGTGTCACTTACCTCTCTAATAATTCACCATCCTGCCTTAAAGACTGGGCTGTTGCTGGGCAGCCTTGCTCTAGAGCCTGTGTCCCTCTGACCTGTAGTCACAGAAAGTGACTCATGCAACTAGATCCAGTTTCCATTATGGAAAAAGAGGGCTGGATCAGGCATTTAGTGTGTGATGTCAATGGTCATGTTTATACCTAACCTCCACTTCTCCATCTTGTAACAGTGCATGCACTAGGAAGCTGAGCTGCAATTAGGATACCATAGGAAAGACATGGAGGTTGTACTCCTCCCTTCCAAGGTCTTGGGAGACCCATAAGACTGGGCCTGCCCAAGGAGTGTCTGCTGTGCAAGGAGGTGGTGTTTTCTTTACTGGCTCTGTTTATCAAGTTTGTCCCAATTAAACTCATGAGGCAAGGAAAAGCCCTCAAGTTGCTCAGGGCTTCTGTGTATAAATGAGTACGTTGTGTTCACCCAGAAACCAATGGGCACCCAGTGCACTGCACAGAGGGATTCATCAAAGAAAAGGTTGGGATCTTCTTCACAAGTATTAGTCTTGAGGTCTCAGTGAGACCTATGTTATTTGACCAACGTGTCATATGGACATATATCAAATATTATATGGGCTCTACAGTTATGTGGTCTCCTGGGTAATCCAGGTCCTGACCATCAGGGCAAGTGAGCAAGCATGTGATGCTGATTGCATTACTGTTGATTGTACCATTGGTTTATCCAGCTCCATCCCAATCTCACCACCAAGCCACAGCAGAGCATGGGCATGTGGGGAAGCCTGCTGGGGTTGTTGAGATCTGCCTGTGAGTTCCTGGGTTTGTGACCACTCGCAGTGGGCCCCAAATGAAGCTTTTCTTGCTCTCCTGTGTGTTCTCCAGGGAGTTCACCCTGCTGCCTTTTCCTTGAGTGGCCCTTTTCTTAGGTGTCTTTTATATTTGACTGTCTTATTTGCAGGACCTTAGTTATCCTTGTGACCTATACCCCTCCATCAGGCTGGCTGAGATTGATCAGTGGGTTCAAGAGCTACTAGAGAAGGACACACCTACACCTCTGGTGGCAAATACAGGCACACACCCCCGTATGAAAATACACATGAACAGGCACATTACGATTGTACACACCTATTTTCCTAGAAGCCAGATGAAAACCCTACAGATGTTCATTGCCCACCCTTGCTATTGCGAGCAGAGTCAGTCCCTCAAGATCCAGGAAGCCTGTAGTGAAAGTGTCTCTGAGTTAAATTAAATGGCTGGCTAACATTAATGTAATCAAGCTTCATCTCAGCAAGTGCTGAAACAATGTACAGAGCTCTAACATTACTGGAAATTTGTGAAATGAGCATGCTGTTTTGTTCTGTTTAATACCAATTGTTCAGAAAAGAAAACTTTTCTGAAAAAGGAAATCAAGAGTGTTTCTCCATCCCTACTGTTGCTGCAATAACAGGAAGCAAAATTCACATATACAGAGCTTGGCAGATAAGAGCTGAATGGTAGTTTGTTTTTTATAGCTGGTGGCAAGTGATCCAAAAGAAAATTGAATCACTTGCCCTTCTAATTCACAGTGAACTGAGCCCTGAGTCCCCTGGGACTTTGTAGGCACCAGGATGGAGCTCTGCAGGGACAAGAGCTGCAGGAGACCTCTCTTGAACTGGCAAAGCGGCTCCAAGCTGACCAGTTCACGGTCACAGGTTGGCAGCTGTAGCACCATCTGTGTAAGGTGACCTGGCCATTTACAGAGGGAAGGCAAGGGTGCTTCTGAGCAGCTGCCTGTGCCTCACCCAGGGGTATCTCCAACTTATGGTCTGTTGCTTTTCTGATAAAATGTCACATGATCAGTGGAGGGAAATTTTCAGCTGACTGCCTGTGTGAAAAGTTGTAATCCAGGTAGCCTGTCTGCTTGTTGCCTTGGCAGGAAGGTCAGCTGCTGGTGGTCTTCCCTCATGTGGCAAAACTCAGCAGCATCTCAAGCTCTGCAATTGGCACCACATGGGTTGCCTTGTAAAGCACCTTGGCTGTGAGATGAAGGTTTTAGCAGCAGCAGTGTGGGGAGTAGCTGAGGGTACTGCTACAGTTTGAGGATTTGGGACAAATGTAGCAGCTGTATGGTTCTACTAATGCTATCAGCAGCAAAGGAATTAATAGACTTGACCACTTACGTGTCTTTCTGAGGAGTCAGAGTGGGTTCTCCCTATTAGGAGACTCGCATCTCTCAGGTGGTCTCAGGCTATCTGCAGAGTTAGAACAAAGGTGCTCTGTTCGTGTATTCCAGCTTATATGTATAACTTTTGGATGAGAAAAATGAGGGTTTAAGATGCTAGAGCCACACTTCTACAGCACACCAAGGACTGTGCTCCACAACTCTCCCTGTCAGGAGCCATACAATACTTGGCAGTTTCCCTTTAGGCTCCTGTGTCTCGTTGCTTCCCTTACATTTTTCCATCTAGTTTCTTAGGTCAGTATGTAATGTTTTGTTCCACGTTCATGTTTGCAGAGCCTGGAATAATATCAGTGGATTTCATTTAATCCTTCCTTTTCACCTAGCCTGAGAGCTAATCCAGTTTTCTGACAGCACGTTATTGTTGGCTAAAGCTGGCACTGCTAAAGCATATGCTTTCTGAGTTGGGGCTTGCTCACTGCCTGGTACCCTTTGGTGTATGTGTATGATACCACGTCAGTAAGATTACATCTTTAGGTAAAAACCAAAGCATTTTAAACAACTGAAATGCACTCTGACCATTGTGTCTTCTGTCAAGCGTGGGCCCAAAAGGTGAGCGCTTACTCATTTCTTGGGTTGTAGTAGTGGAGGGAGCCTTGAACAAGGCCTCTGCAAATAAGGACCTGTAGGAACTCGGGATTCCTGCCCCGAAGAATTTACTAGTTAAGAAATAATGTACTTCTATAATGTATGTGTCTCACCCAAAGGTCCAATCATGCAAAGTGTTTTAAGGGCTGAAATTAAGCTTGATGGGGTAGCCTTATTAAACCATTCGCCTGCTGTTGCCTTTAGGCTGGGCTGCATTGCAGACGTGTTTGCTGGCTTAAGTACTTTGAACCAGTTTGCCTGTCTTGACACAGCAGAAAAAAACTACTGGGGTTTTTGGGGGGTGGTGGAATACTTTGAATAACATCAGCTGAGCTGGGATTCCTATCCATATGAATTGCACTGTTGCTTAAAACTGGAGAAAGAAAACTTGTCTGTATTTAGCATGGGCTCTGTGTGTGTATATATATATGTATATATGAGCTGGCAGCTCCCTGTTACTGGCCCTGACACTGTTCTGTCCACTTGCCCCGCCCCCGCTCCCAGTCTCCTCCATGATGTCCTCTGTCTGATGTTTTTCCTACCTGGGAATGCATCTTTTACCTACCCTTCGTTTACCACCGTGGGATGAAATGGGTTTTTTCTCCCTCATGAACTATAGAAACAAGCTGCATTTAAATGTAATGATAAAGCAATGAGCAGCTTTATTACTAATGTTACCAGGACAGTAAGTCTTTGACCACTTGTGAAATCATGGCTGATGCTCTGCTTGATACTGGGGTCTTTTGAATTTCGATCAGCTGGGGTGTAACTCAGAAAGCTGCTTGTTGCCATGACACATGGCTGAGCAATTCTTACCGCATCTTATCAGGGGAATACCTACAGCCTGGCCATTTAATTGCTGTTACTTTTTTAAGTTAACTGGGAAATGTGTCATCTTTAATCTGTAGGAAGTATCCGAGCTGGCAGCGTTTTTTGTGGAAGGCAACCACTGCAAATGTTTGGCATCTCCAGTATTCATGTTTATTGCTTGTATATGGATGGTGAGGTGCAAGTGCAAATAGCTGTAGTGAATTGGAGCACAATGATATGTATCCTAGACGGCTTCTGGAAGCATATGGGTTTGCAGGGATTTTCACATAGTTGAGTCTCTAGACATCCGCTGCAAGAAAATAAGAGAAATAAGAAATAAGCCCAAATCCTCACCATGGGCCTCAGCATAGAACTTCAGAGCAATACCTCCCTACTAGTAAATTGTTCTTCTAGAGTAACCAGTTTCTACTCATAACCAGGTGCATGCTCCTTGCTGTCTGGTGGCTAACTGTAAGCTTCAAATAACACCTTCACTGAGATGAGTGCAACTAAATTGTCTTTTATAGATCTGGTGGCTAAAACCTGGCTAGAACCAAGTCAGCACTTCTGTGGTGATGCACAAGCTGGGCAAGACCCATTGCCACTTACCACAGTGCTGAGAAACCTCAGCCAAAAAATCCAGGTGTGGACAAGGCTGGAGAATGCTTGCTGCAAGTAAAGAGTAGCTCTGCAAAAACAATTCTTGATTAATAAATCATTGGAAGCTTTTGTAATGCTCAGTTTAATAGAATTTAAAGATGAGGGAGGATTAAGTGAATAACAGGAAGCATCCTGCAAGAATGTCCCCCAGAATACTGTGGGTGAGGGAATGAAGTGAGAGAGGGAGTACACATGGGTTTGCAGTTGAGGAATGCATGCCTCTGAGGGGTGGTACATGCTCCTGCTCGCTGCATCTCACGCAAGCACTGCTGGGAGAAACTGGGGCTTGCTGGGGAGTGGATGGGCAAATCCCACTTTGTGTTTGATTTGTGAGTCACTGAGATGCATTTTTGACTTGCATCGTTCTTTTCTCCTCTCCACCCTCTGCAACAAAACCCTCCTCTGCAACTAAGGCCCTGTTTGCTGGGTAGCTGCTGCAAGGGGCAGGATTTTCAGAGCAATGCTCAGAAGCAATATAACCCAGCAACAAATGTCTCTTATAAAATATAACATTTTCCTGACCTACTTGAAACCAGCTTAGTGACAGCACAGCTACCCAGGAAAAAAAAAGACTGTCTTTCTGCATCAGCTAAACTAGTATTTTTATTTGAAGCATAAAATGTTGATGAGAAACAACAGCTGTAGATATAGAAGGTAGTTAACCAGAGAAAACAAGTGTATTGCTTAAATGGGGAAGCTTGACAGAGAATAAATTATCAAAAGCACAATGATGCTTGAAAAATGCTGTGAGAATGACAATTTTCTGCCACATAAATGGAAGGATGATTCTTCTGAGCCACAGAATAAAATAATCTGGAGTAAATCATTCCCTCCCTTTTCAGACAAGCACTTTTCACTGCCAAAAAGACAACTGCACTGCGGACAGGGGAAAATAATTACTCTGCAAAACTCTGAATAGCATTTGTCTCCAGATATCAACTTTAAATTGCTGTATCGGAGTCCTACTAACATCTTTTTAATTAATGACCACTAATCTTGTGGCCCTACTGATAGTGCCAAAACAAATAAGTGCATTTTCTTCATTAGCAAGGTGAGAGTGTTGTTACAAGAGTGGTGTAGCAACTATGCACAAGGTCCCAAAGGTGCAGGAATGAACAGGATTGCCCTGTCAACCTGGGACTGTAACTGGCACATTGGTGGGAGAGGGAAGGGGAAGGTGTTTGAATTCTCTTCCCAGCCTCTAAAATGCTCCAAAACAATGTTAATTCTCCATTATACTAATGTGATAGGAATGTGGAAAATGCTCAGCTTGCGAACAGCAGTATAGACATGTGGCCCAGACCTTGATAAATTGCTCATGTGTTTGCCAAGCAGTAGTGGAGTCCAGTTTTTTCTGTCCCCTGTGCATCTGTAGCTCCTGTTACTCTATTACATAGAATAATTTTGTGGGGTTTTTTTTGTGTTTATCCTTGAAATACCCCTTAAGAGCACTAGCCTCTACAGTCAACAGGAAAAACACAAAGACTAAAGGACTCCTCTAAGGTGAAGGACGGAGGTTGTGGTGGAGCAGGGAACTGAACCCATACCTACTATGTTTCCAGCTACTGTCTCACCTGTTGAATCGCCCCTCTCCTTCCTCTGCTTCTTCCTTTGGGGCAGCTTTTCTTTCCCTGTAGGTGTGGGAACTGGGAGCTAGCAATGGTTCTGGTTTCAGCAAGCCCTGGGGAGAAAACGATGGGCGTAATGCTGTGAAGTGGGTCTGGGCACACTTGGTATCCAGGATGTGCCCGGTTCCTTCATACGTACACCCCTGATGCAGCTGGGACACATCCCACAGCAGAACAAGTAACCAAAGCATTCACTATGGGAATGTCAGTGAAGGACAGGAGTAATTCCTCAAACTCCCCCTCTTTGTCCCCCAAACTATTATACTCACACACATTTTAATAGCCACAAGTTAATTTTTCACCAGCTAGTAAAATTGTTCTTATGCTCATTGAAATGCCAGAAAGGAGCAAAACATTTGGTGAAAAAAAATTTAAAAATCTAAGCTACCTTAGTAGAAAAGCAAAATATCTCTGCAAGGACATAACTCGGTACTGCAGTGTGGGTGTTTCACGCTCCCAATCTTTCTTATGCCTCCCATGAGGTACCACAGCACAGTGCCTCAGTAGCAGTTATATGGCATCCTAGGGGATGAAGGACAACTAGGGAAAGAAATGTGAGGCACCTGAGTTAAAATGCCAGTATGGATTTAAAAATCATAGCGCTTCATTATCAAGATCCCTTTTTTCTGTGTGAGAAAAGAAAGGGATGAAATATTTTGCTTTTCAACCAAAGCTCCTTTGGCAATTTTCAAGTGTACAGATTTTCAGTGAAAAAGAAAAATTTACTATGGATGATGGATGACTTTTATGGGGAAAAAAGCCTACTATATTTTGTAACCAAAACTTTTTTTTCCCCATCAGATAATGTTTGTGATCACCTTTAGATGAAAGGGAACTTCCCATTCCCAATACCCCAACCTAAAGGTGAGTTGATATCAATGTGAGGTTTTGTTTATTCGGAGATGTCAGGATCAGGCTTTCAGTCTGTAGAAACAAGAGGCCCTATTACTCTTTTACTTGTAGATGTGCAACTGATGGGTGTTCAGCCTCCAGGAGTTTAGATGACTGAGATAAGGTTTCAGATAAACATCCAAATGTTTAGATTTTTATCTAACCCAAAGCTCTGAACCTTTAAAGGATTACCCACCTCCAGGGATAATCCTGTAGTGATTTCAACACCTGTACTGAGTCAAAGTGAGTTCAGAGTCTCCTGGCCACAAGAAATGGTTCAAGCCCATCCTATCATTTGTTTTGGATGGCTAAAACAGTCCGCATCAGATCTGAACACGATTAGCTGCGCACTCTGATTTTGAATGACTCCATCACAGGATAACTGCAAATAGTCATCAGTAGGATCACTTATTACCGAAGAAAAACAACCTGTGACACTATGCTTCTGTGGCCTACAGAGCAGATATGCCCTGAATGTTTTTACAGTGAATCAGAAGCTCTAAATACCTCACAGTTTTATAGATATTTAAATGAGCTGCTTTTCTGCCAGCATTTTGCTTTGGAAGCAGACTTTGCTGCCCTCTTTTGCAGTTATCATGAAAATGTGTTCATGTTGGCACACAGCAAAGCTCCACTGTGGGTTAGCAGGACTGATCCTAAAAATTGCTGTCCCCAGATACAGAGCAAGATATCTCGTGAGTGGCCATTTCCATCTCTTACCGCAAGTGTATTAGATGTACTTAGAGGGAACATTTTTTGGTCCTGTTCCAGCACCTGCACAGCATGGAGCCCATGGCAGGATAGGCTGTGTGCTCTTCTCCTTCCCAAGCAGCAGCTTGTCCAGGTGCCCTGAGGAGCAATCGGACTCTGGGCTTCATTCAGGCTTCTCCTAAACAAAGCAGTAACTCTTATCAGGGTTACTAGAATTCTTCCAGCATATCTGACAAATTATTCTGGGTTTAGTTTCAGTTTTAGGTGCTGTGATCATGCTTTGCAACCAACCAGGAACTGGGAGAAAATGAAAAGAATTATGTCTAACACTTTATACATACCTGTGCATGTGGTCATACATATACATGTATATGATGCACACTATTTCACTATGGATCTGAAAGTGCTTTACAAGTGTTAACTGATCATGCCACAAAATGTCCTTTTCCTTATTAAAAAAAAAAAATCAGTGGGTATTCTTCTGACAACAAAATTATAGACAGAGCACCATCTTCCCTGAGGCCTTTTGGCAAATCCTTTAGTCTTATTTGGGCTGAGTCCTCTGTTAGCCTGAAAGGTTTTTTTAATAGGAGTGCCCAGCAGACTGAACTGTTGGTTTGTTTGGTGTTTTTGGGGTTATTTTTAAAAACAAAGCTTGAAAAAGAGGGTTCACTATTCTTCATTTAAGAAGTTCATCAGCTGTGAACAAACATATCTCTAGAAGGAACTACTGGCTTTGATCAGTCTCCTGAAGTATTTAAGGAAAAGCCGATCTTATTTTAATGACTGGTTCTTCAGCTCACCTTTGTAATTAGAAGGAAAGCTTGCCTCAACAGTGCTCAGGTGGAATGCATAGGAAACATATGATTAAATGGTGATTCTAAGTTTAGCATTTCACCTCCAGAAAGCAAAACAAGTATGGGGTGTAAAGTGTTTTCCATAATGTCAAGAGACATTTGAAAGATGAAGTTAATTAACAATGGCCTACATAATAAGCAAAGACAAAGGATGAAATATTAGTGAATTAAAGCCAGTTGGGATCTTGCTGTTGCATTCAACAGGGCCAGACTTTCAACCCTCCATTTTCACACTGGGTCTTCTCTATGGATTTCATTTGACATTCATGGTGAGGTGAGCAGAGAACTTTATCAATAATGAAAACAAGTACAGATTGGGTTTGCTTTCTTATGCCAGCCCTATCTCATCAGCCTGAAATAGAAGCTTCTCCCTGTCCTGTTGTGCGTCCTACTGCTTGGTAACTTCAGACAAATGTTTTTAACAGAGCTCTGGTGATTAAGTTCTCCTTAATGTGTTGTAAATCCCTGGAAGTGGAGGAGGATGTTTTCCTGGAGAGAACAAACTTGTTTTTCCTATTAAATAAAACTGTTCTCTAGTAAGTATGCTGATCCAGCTACTGGCAAGCAGACCTCTGCAAACATATGTGTTAGGAATGTTTGGACTTAGGAAAAATGAAGATATGTTGCACCACAAGGTCAGCATCTAACTTATAAAGATGATGGTCTGGGGAGTATTTTTATCTACATTACTGTTGTTATCACAGGACACCTACTGTTTGCATCTCTGATTCATTGGTTATTCCCCCACCATCCTGAGAAAGATTTATCCCTGGCAGGAATTTAGCAAAAGTAAGGGGAGAAGTTACTGCATGAACAGGCAAAACTGTTTTCATTATATTGCGTACTAGACAACCAAAATGAAACTAAGGGTTCCCAGGAGTTCCTTCAGTTTCTTCAGCCAACGCTTTCCATACCTCTGATACTCTCACAAACCTGTTTTACCCTAGAATTTCATGTCAATTGAAGTAAAATCCAGTGTGTACCATCTGAAGAGTGCAGATGCACAGAGGACTTTATAGAAAGCCATTCACAGCTCTCTTCTGAAATTATGTTGAACGAAGTCTTGCCTCGTGCTTATTTGTGTTTGTAATTGTAGCTCAAATGATCATCAGAAAAGAGGCCACTTGCTAAAGTGCATTTTAGAGTCTATGCTACAAAATGACACATATAGAGTCAGAACAGGCTTTCTGGAATCTGACAGATATTCAAGTCTGGAATATTTTCTGTCCCTACTGAAGGTAATAAAATGTGCAGTCTCAGTTTTTACCTGTAGAAAACTATGGTTGGACTATGATAATGGTCTCCAATGGCAAAGTATTGGTAGGAAATCAAATCATAGAATTTTTTTCCCAACTCTTTTCAAAACCAGTTCAGTGTAGAAAATGTTATTAGCAGCAAATCCCCTGAGCAATTAATTTACGCATTTGATAGACCACTTGAAACATCTAGAGAGATCCAGAGAAAAATTTAAAAGTTTCTTTAACTCAGAAGTTCTGGACTACATGCAAAAGCTACCTGATTTTAGGGAAGAGATTGAGTACGTAGGCGACAGACCAGACATCTGGGTTTAAAATGTAATGTAGATTAAGTTCAATTTTTCAGAATAGTTTCTCCTGTTTGGCTTCTTGGTTTCAAACTTTGATGTTGGTGTGACAATTTCTTTTGAAGACAAGAATGTTTATAAAAGTCCCTTCAATTCCATTTATTTCCATTTGCAGAAGAGCTAAGTGTGGGTCAAAAGGCCCCAGGAATGCCTGACTCCTGGCAAAAGTCAGCCTTTCCTGAGCACGGTAAGCATGAGATCACGGTTTGGAAAATGAGGAAGAAAGAAATTGATGAGCCCGCAGAAGGAGCAGAAACAACTTCCCTCCTACCACCTTGCTGAGTCTTCATTTCACTGCGCTCATCCCATATCACTGTGACTCTCATGAAATCACGAAGTTTCATCAGCCAAGTGCCTCAGTAAAAGGACTGGAGATACTGGGCCTGGTCTGCAAGGTGAAGTAGCAGGTATTTACCTGAAAATGCCATGAAACAACTCAGTGAACATACATATTTTAGACCTTATGAACCAAGCCTCAGGCTACATAGTGAATAGGTTTGGATGATAAAGTAGCTTATTGTTGTTACATGGGTATTTATTACCTGGTGAAACCCCTTTAGCTGTTAATTGCATAAGAATGCTTATTTTAAACCTGTTGACTGGCAGGGACCAACCACCCCAATGACTGTATTTTTGCAGCATGTTCATCTGACATTTAATTGGGGGTGGTTCTTCTGATAATGATTTCTCTTTCTGTTACACTCTGGCCATTTACCAGTTATGTTACTGCCTGTTGCTCAGAGGAGGACTGACACAGTAATGTAGACACATCTACTCAGCCAGTAAGTGATAAAACACTCATTTTTGCATGCTAGTCAGGACAATCTAAGCTTCCCAATGCAAAATATTAAGAAAGTTGTTTTGATACCTGCAGTTTCTTGGCAAGTCTCATTGAAACACTTCGATATATAGAACATCACCTTTTATAGATGAGTAAAAGGAGTCTCAGAGAGGCCAGACCATGGCAAAAGCCATGGTCTTGATTTTTCATTCTCTGAAGTTGAACTGCCAAAGCAAATACAAATGCCACTCTTTTTCAGAATGGGTGTTTGCAGAGCACTCACCTTGCTGACCTGTCTCCTGGCCATTTGAGTGTAAGACAACAGCTTACACCTGATCAATCACACATTTTTAGCATACATATCAGGCACCAATAAGCAAATAAAATATAGAAAAGGGGGGTGCAGATGTGAGTCCCTCATACCTGACTAGTGAAGCCAGTGGTCCAGCCATCTCTGCACCAGTACAACAATACTCCCTCTTACAGCTTCTCATATTATGAATGGAGTCTAAAATATGTCTGCCTGACAGGGGAAAGTAAGAGGGGAAGATGGGGAAATGGACAGGAATGGGAGGAAAAGAAGAATAACAATGTGGTGCTTTAAAAAGGTAGGCTTGACTCCAGCTTAACTTCAAACACTGCTGAGCTGTGTGGTGGCTCGGCAGCTGGGAGGTTCTCCTAATGATATTGTGCATTGTACTGGAGTGGCTTCTAACGCTGCAATGCAGCCACACTGCTGAAGACTCTGGGGAATTACCTTGGTATTTAATTTGTTGTTATGAAAACAGTGAGTTTGACTGCAGCAAGAATAGTTGCTTCCCAAACAGTTACCAGAATCCTATTGTTGTTCTCCTTCTTGTTGACCTTTTTGCTGGTTTTGTGATTATAATAATGATTTCCCCGGCTTTGCTATCTTGAATTTGTTTGATTTATATTGTGCCAGGAATTCAGAGGGGGAAAAAGCAGCCCATCTCAGGCAGAATTTCTGCTAAATGAAGTATTTTAGAGAAGTAATTTTTTGAATGGAATTGTGATGGGAAGAGCAAAATTTTCCTGGCTTTAAGCATTTTAATTGTATATGGCCATTAGAAACATAGGGCCCATTTTCAGTCCCAGTATTATGCTGCTACCAAACAAGCTGTTCAATTGTGGTTTTTAAATTACATTAAAAGCAAATACTACTTCTTTTAGACTGTAAAGGCTGTGAAAAAGTCTTATTATTTTTGCATCTGTAACTTTGCTGAGATCTATTACTTACTTTCTTAGTTTTGTTCTCTTCTGAGGGTATTTACTGGGCTTTCTACTCTACCCCCTGCGTAAAATTCTGAAATGAAAAGCCCTCAAAGAGCAGGTCTTTTGACCAAATCCAAAGTTTGCTTTGGATAGTTATATCCAAATATATATATAGGCTTTACTCAGGATCCTGTTTGCAGCATCTCTGTGTGAAACCTCTCATTGACCTCCCATGAAGGTAAGGGTCAGGTAAGTCTGGTTTAGGCCACGCTTTACTTCCTTGTGTCGCAGGAGACAAGGACATGACAAAATCATTTCCAGCGCTATTCTCCTGTGTGTTCAGAGATTCTGAGTTTAATTTCTCAGAGTGCCCAAGACAGTGGCAATCTTAGGAAGGTGTTGTCTTGGCTGGTACAGAAATCTAATTATCTGGCTATGAAATATGGCACCAGGGCAGCTGCATCAGATTCCCCTTGCCCTCTGCTAATGGCCTGTGGCATTGGCATGAGGGAGCACGTAACTGCGCCTCAGTCTGTTCAGCCTGTGTCCCCTGTTGTATTTTAACAAGTCTTGCATGATATCCAATATAGAAGCAGCAAGCTAAACGTTAGTGAAGGTAAGTGTCTGTTCACTTAGATGCGGATTTGTGTAAATTTATTATGCTATTTTGAAAGCCAATTATAGTAATAAAAGAATATAAAATGATTCTTACATTTCCTACCATAAATGCTCTTTATTGTATGTAGTTGGCTATATTTGAAGTAACATTTGCATACAAAACTGTGCAGCACTATGATAAGATAATGTGGTCATTATGATGCTATTTGCTGTGTTTATACAGTATGCAGATTCAGTTCCTGCACATTACTTTTCCTTTACTACTTATGGCTGTGTTTAAAAAAAAAAAAAAAAACCGAAACAAACAACAAAACACAGAAAAGTACAAATTTTTTTGAATTTGCGTATGAAACTATACATTATCTGTGTTCTGCAAAGCTTACATTTTAATTGACATTTCTTATCTGCAAGGATGTGCTTTTCTACAATAAGGGCAGTGTGCCATAAGCTACTTATGAAAGTCCTATTAAGAGACAATTATTTTAATTATTATATATTTAGATTAGAGGACTACTAAAAGCATGCTATCTGCTTCGGGAGTACAAAAAAGACCTCTCCATCCTACACCCAGTTCTCCCAAAGCCAGCAGGGAACAACCAAAGAAGCATGCAGGAGCTGGGAGATTTGTGTGGCTTCAACAAAACACAAACATAGTCTTGAATGCTTTTTTTATTAGGACCTAGATGAACAAACTACAGAACTATCCTGTCTACTATATGTATTTTGCTCTTAAATGACAATAATGTAAGTGAGAGAAGGCAAACATTAATTGCTGGTTTGCTACCAGCTCTTCCAGCAATGGTGTCATTTTGACATATTTCTGTAAACAATGCTTTTCTTTATAGCTTCTTTCTTGAATTTTGCATGTAGTAGTCATATATACTGAGCCCACAGACTCTGTAAAGATGGACTTTATGTGCCCCGTTACAGACTTTGTATTAGTTTATTACCAAAGGTATCCCTCTTTTTTCCACAGGGTTGTTTTCATGGATATTTGCAGTAGGAGATTTTAGCATAAGGCAGGGAAATAGCTCAAGAAAAGCGAGGTGGTGCTGCAGTTTAATGAAAGAGTCCAAGCTCCATGTGAAGAGGACACAGAACTGCACTCCCCCTTGTTTGTTATTTTGCTCCATTTTCCTCAGCAGCATCATCTAATACTTGTCCTCGCAGCGTAGATGGAAATGACTCAATAAACCTCCACCTGGGGAATATCAAAACCTAGACAGAGTTGAAATATTGCTGAAACAGAGAGAGACATTTAACATAAAATCAGGAGAATGAGTCCAATGCTGGAACAGAGTTAGTAAGCCAGTCTTCCTCCTCCTCCCGTGCCCTCCCCTGGGTTGCCTGAAACCCATGTCAAGCATGGGTGTTCACTTATTTCAGACTCCTGGAACTGAAGTTTGTGCACTGGAAAGTGAGAATGGTTTTATGGAGCCATGACTCACCCCGAGGCACAGAAGTAAACACTTTTACCAGCACTCTGGCCTCGCTCAAAGTCCACTTCTCAAGGGTGGTCTTGCAATCAAGAGCTTGGAGAAAACATTTGGATTCCTGCTGCCAGACCCAGATAAGTGGACACTGACCCAACCAAACCTTTTCTGGCAAAAAGTTCCACCCTGCAAGACCACTGAGACTTTCAGGCCTTGATGTGGTAAATGGTGAAACTAAACCAAACAACTATCCTTCCTAATGGTCTTTTGGATGCTGTTCTCAAGCAGTAAGAAAGGACTCAAAATATTGTCGGAGCAGAAGGCTTCTCTATGTCCATTGCCAAACAAAATGTTCTCAGGACTCTAAGACTTCTGGGAAAGGATTTTTCCCTTCACAGAAAGGTGGTCTTAACACTTTGCAGAGTGACTGTCAGGTGGTTGACTGCTTTGATTTTCAGATTTTTCAGTGTTTTCTTCCTGTGTGCCCACAGGCATGTGGAGAAAGCAGATGCAGATGATCTGCTTAAATACCAGGTGCCACAAGAGGAAAGAACTAGGAGATGGGAAGCTCTTCCCACCTCCCTTGGCTGCCTTTCAGCTGAGCTTTCAGTATGGTGGAGCACAAGTTAAATGAGAGAAAGCCACTTGCTTGAGATTGCACAGGTGGGGAAGGGAAGCAAACCCTGAGCCCTTAGCCCAGCCTCCAGCTGATGTTTTCCTCCTTGTGTGCCAGTGCTCAGTTTAGGAGCTGCTTAGTTGCACGGTTCAAGGCAAGAGTTATCTTTCAGTTGTGTGTTTGTACAGTGCCTAACACAGTGAAGCCCTTCTTGACTGCAGCTTGGAGACATTATCGCAACACAAATAGTAAATAATAATCAGGTTAAAGATAGCACTGAATTAAACCAGAGCAATATGTCTATTGGAGGCCAAAGGGTACACAGTGTCAGCTTAGGCAACTGGCTCTGAAAACTGAAAGAGAACATTCCTCTGCAGTAAAATAAACACTATTCTTTTTCTCTTGAGCTAGATGAAGCATTGTGTGTTTCTGATAAATCCATATGGTTTGCTTGCAGAGGAAAGTATGAAGAACAACAATTCCCCAGATTTCTTCCTCAGAGGTTGCATTATCAATAAATGCCTGTGATATCAGTTGGGTTCTTTAGCCCACACATCCGGCCAGTATCTTAATTGCAATAACTTCATGTCCCAAAAAGCTAATGCAATGATATACAAGGGACCTGATTCCAACCTCTAACCTCTCAGAGCCCGGAAAGTCTTTCAGCATTCCTGCAAACTTACATAAGAGAGAAGGAGCAGATAACATTGTATGCTTGCAGTTAAACATGCAGGATGCTTGTGCCCTGTTGCAGAAAGGAGTGAAAGAATGGCTTCTTAGGAAGTCATTCTGAATTAGAAAATGGCCTTACAACTGAAGAATTTGGAGTGCAAAACCAAGGACCCCTGGGATTGCCTGAATTGTTTTTTCAACTCCAAAATGACTTCATTGCACTTTTTTCTACAGTCTATGATAACCCAAAACCTACTGAATAAACAGAGAAAATACTGTATGTGGTCTTTATATATACTGAGCTAGGCCTTGCTGGCAGCATCATATGAAGTAGGCAGAGGACAGGCCTGACTTATTCTTAAGTGAAGAAGAAATTTCTCCTGACTTAAAAATGTTTCTTTTAATTTAATTTGCCTTTAGTGTTGGGAACTACAGACCAGAACTGGGAAGCTAGACAGGTCTGACTTCCATCCCTGGGAAGGCGATAGACGGCCCCGCACACCTCTTGGGAAAGAGTAGCCTTTGGGGAAGGGACTGCCTGTCTCTGGGTCTCTAGGAGGGTGTTGGTAGCACAAGGATGAAAGGAATCCTATCAGTGTTATTTTCAAGCCACCTGAATTTTCAAAGGCCTTTTTAAAGGTATCACACTAAAGGTTATTGAAGAAACTAACTGGCCAGAGGATTACGGTCAGTGGTGGAGAGTCCCCAGGGATGGGTGCTGCGTCTTTGTTGATAATGAAGAGGAGAGAAGGGAGTGAAGGGTAAAATGTGCAAGTTTGCAGATAATAATACTAAGCATTTCTCTATAGGCAAATGCCATGACAGGTTCAGAAGGACCACATGAGTGTAAAAAAAGGTGGCAAATGAGGTCCAGGTAGGTAAATGAAAGGTGAAATAATCTAAACCATGCCTTCATGAGGCTGAATTCAGGTAGCTCCAGCATGGGAAAGAGAGCTGGGCATTGTCAATGACCGTTCTTGGAGATCATCTGCCCGGCGTGCAGTGGCAGCCAGGAAAGCACTGCCCATCACAAGGAGGGGTATGGGTAATGAGAGAAAGAGTGCTATTTTCCTGCTACAGAAAACTGCTGCAGTATGTTATGCAGTTCTGCATCTCAAGGAGGATGTAGCGGAGCTAGACAAGATCCAGAGAAGAGCAAAGAAAACAGCTCAGACTGCTGATTGGATGATACCTTATGAAGAGAGGCTAAAAAGATTGAGTTGCTTCAATTTGGAGAGAAGAAAGGTGGGGGTGTGAGGGAGGAGATGGTAAAAACTTACAGAATCACAAAAGTGGTGGATTAGGCGAAGGTAGAAGCGTTATTTACCGAATTCCTTAATGCTGGAACTGGGGGATGCTTGCTGAAACTAGCAAGACATCAGCTTAACACAGATAAAAGAGTATGCTTCTCTTATGTGGCTGGCAATGAAGTTCTGGGATTTGTTGCCACGGAAAGTTTTGGACAGAGGGTGTCTGCAGGTTTAGAGAGAGATCAGACAAACTCAGTGACAGCAGGTCCACAAGTAAAGGCCAAAGGAAACTGCCCTCTATCATCCCTAATACATCCATTGTGGGTCTTGGAGGAGAACGAGCAGAAGAGACCACAGAAAGTGGCCAGGCCCATTTGCTGTCTTTGAATAGTGTGACCTATTTATTGCCACTGCCTGAGATGCAATATCGGGCTAGAGGGACTGCTGGTCTGATCCAGTATGTCTCTTAAGTAGAGACAAATAAGTAGTGATTTTCAAAGCTGTGGAGGGTAAACAGACACATCTTTCATTGATGTTTTATCTAAATCTCTTAGGCTGCTTTAAAAAGCTCTGCTCCACTTCACACACCTGGTAACTCTTCAGTACTGGATTCACTGGGAGCAGCCAGTGCCTTTTACTGCCAGGTGAGCATGGTTTGCTCCCCTTCCTCTTGTTCCTTTGCTTCCACTTGCTGTTTGGTTGGCAACAAGAGCTGCACAGCACTGTTTCTCTGTCAGCTTGCAGCCAGAACAACTTCATTTGGGGTTATGTGAGTATGAAGCAATTCAAAATTTGATTTATTTTTTTTCAGGGATAAGGGAGGTAGAAAGGCGTCATCTGCTGGCATGTAGCAGCACCCACTATATAAGGTATGGCCTCATATCCTAGACTTTCTGTTTAGGAGCAATGAGGAAAAGTGCTGCTGCACTCAAATAGGTGTCCTTTTGGTTACGTTTTCTTCTAAATTACTTTTGTATGTGCTAATGCCACTGAATTTCATGGGTATACAAAAGAATGAAGAGTGAATTGGCATTGCTGTACTTCAGTTAGTAATGAAGGTAGTTAATTACTGCACAATTTAAGGGTAAGCAATTCTTATTTGAGAAATTTTTTGGAAGGGGTCAGGGTGAGGGTGATCTCACAGGTTTTGGTGAGCTAAGGGTCTAACGATGCTTGAGTTTGGTAAGGGGGAATACTGTCTTCTGGACCTAAAAGTTCACCTTGGACTTTTCCCTAGGGCTGTAGCTTTGCTCTTTTTTGTTATCCTTGAGACCGTTATTAGCACCCAAAGGGACTTCTGCATTTTGTTGCACGCCTAGGATGCTCTTTGGCTGTGGGAGACAGGTGGTACCTTATAATGTAATTCCTCAGTGCTTGCATGGTGCCTGTGAAAAGGAATCAAGGGCTGGGGTAAAATGCTATTAGAGGCACAGAGGGATAAAAATTTGAGTGTTATCTCAATGCAACAAAAAAATGTGTATCTAGTTCTGATCACTATTTGTCTATCGTTAGTAAATGAAAGTATTGCCACCTTTAAAAGGTTTATCTAACCTACAGGACAGGACTGTGGTTCATTTTGTGAAATCTCAGTCAACAGAAAGTGGTATCAATGCAGCCAGATCACATCCTGAAGTTGGAGTTTGATATTCAATTTCCAAGCAGAAGAAATTTTCCTATTTGTTGCCTAGACAGAGTAGTTTTTACAATAATGAAATATTGTTGTAGCAGAAGGAAGCAAATTCCTGAATTTAAATACGTCAGAACTTTGCAATGATTTTGGTTTGATCTAAAGTTAACGTCAAGAGTTTCTCTCTAGTTACAACGGGTTGAAAACGTATCAACTATCTCGCAGATTACGTGACTTATTACTGCTATTGTTAAGGATTGGACCTTGTTACCATTGAGTGCTATGCAAGCTGTTAAAAAAAAGTTCTTTTTTTTTGCCTAAAGTAGTCCAACCTTTTGTCTAAAGCCATATGAGCAATGTGTCTGGGCCATATGTACGAATATGAGACAAAATAGAAGATTAAATGTGCTGACTACCCGGCCAGTTCCGAGTGTTTGTAGGAAGTATAGGACAGGCAAATTTGTGGGTTGCATTAAGTCTTTAGTTTTTGCACTGCTGAAAATCTAAGCAATACTTCTAGTAGTTGTTAAGAAAGAATTTACTTTTTCCTGGCAGTTACTCTGATCTACCAGGTGTGTGTGGTCTCTTCCCTTTCTGAGGTTGCCCTTTTGTTCTGACTTCTTCAGCCAAAAAAAAAAAGGCAGCTGGACAGCTTTAGTCTGTTAAATAGTCCACATTACTTACACGGCTACTCTCCTCGCTGACCCTTAACAGTTTAGTAGCTATGAACTTTAAGAGGCTCAGTCTTAATCTTCTGTCTTCAAAGGAGCTGGAGCTGCTGCAGAATGTGGCCTTTTGATTGTGGCTTTCCCTGAATTTGAGACCCACCTTTGTCAGCTGGTCGCTTCCATGCTTTTATCTAGATGCTGACAACAGTAAAATTAACATAAATTACATAGAGTTGTCTGAGGGCTTTCCTTACTCCTTGATGCTTTGCTCTCCTCCTGGCATGAGCTCTCTCAAATAGTGTGTTAAATAGCAGACTGCTACCTAAGGGACAAAATGTTCAGAATCCTTGGATGCACAGCCCAGAGAAAATATGCTGGCCAAGGAGCACTCTGGCTAAGAGCTTTTGTATCTTAAAGGCTTTTGTACCTTTACCCTGAACTGAGGAAAGGTGGCACGCAAGTGATGTGATGAAACTGTGTCTCAACATGTGGTTTCAGGGATTGTCTTTCTGTAATCTGCACAGATGTCAAGACTGGACCCAAAGGAAGCTCGTTATTTAGGGAAAACAGTCATTTTCAGCAAGACAGGGCTGTTGGGCTGGTGCTCTCAGTAATTTTTTTTTTTTTTTCCTTCCCCTAGGGGTAGTAGAGTTCTGCCATGGTTTCACATGGGTACGGTTCCCATTTGTTACTCTCCTTGGTTTTGTTGGAGCACTCTGGGCAGTAAGCATGGAGAACTGTGGACATGGTCGTGAACCTGGGCTGATTCAAAGACCATGCACAATATTGATATTTAAGCATTGTGAATTTGATCCTTTCCTATTGTTCCAAGATACACATGAGTATCTCTATGGCATAGAGACCTGCACACCTGCTGTGCGTGAGAGCTCAGTACCACAGAGAATGTTTTTCTCCCTGGAGACAGATGCATGCAAACTTCCTTCAGGCTTCCCCAGAGGTGTTGTTGCTCTTTCCCACTTCTGCAACAGGCTGCAACAGCCATCAGGCATGGGGTAAACACAGGGATGTTCACTCTCATCACTCTCTGGGACAAGTGGCTAAGATGTCGGCTTACAAGAACTTTTTTTTTTTTTAAAAAAAAAAAAAAAAAAGGAATCACATTGTAAAAATAGTCTCCTTGCTGTAGCTAGACTCTAGAAGTGTAGACCAAGGTGTTAACTATTGGTAATGTACTCCACTGGAATTGCGTATGGACGCTGCTGCGCTCCTGCCTCCGGGAGCATCAGTTATGCATGTAGGCCTGCTGGCTTCCCTCGGATGCTCAAACAAACACTGGGAGCTGCTGTCTGAGAAGGCTTTCAGTATCAAGCTGCAAGGGCCTGTGTAGGGTCTGTGTACGCTTGAAAGCCTTGACTTGGTTGCACGACATTCCTTCATATCCTGTCCTCTCTTGCTGACCTTTCTTCCTTGTTTTCTGTGTGACTGACAGCCCTTTAAAACACAAAGCAACAGGATAGTGTCGGATGGTGGGAGGAAACATTGTCATCGGTTTGGGATATCGTTATTGAAACAGCTTCAAGTTATCAACAGGTTCAAAGGGGAAAAATGCTGATATTTGTTTTTTGCCTTGCATACTACTCCCCATTCATTAATCGGTTTCTTGACACTCTGACCCACTTTCCTGCAGTACTAGTTCTATGGAAAATCTAATATTTCTTATCCTGGTGTCTGTATGACTGGGCTGAAGATTTTCAGTTCTGCTTGCTGGCAAACTCTTCTAAGACTCTTCTGACTGTAACTAGACAAGACCTTTCCTTCCTAACAGTTTGGAAATCATGTTCTAATCTTCCCTTTTTACTGACTTTTCTCTGTTACTCATCACAGCTGCTAGAAGAACGAAAACGTAATTCTGGAAGAATTATTTGATTTTGCTGAACTCTTAGGGACCTTAGGGGTGACGTTGTACCAGATCGCTTGTCTCCACGGTCATCACACTAATTCCCTGTAAAAACATCACCAAAAGAGGTTTGACTGTACTAATTAGTGTCCCAAAGCCTGCTATTTATCTAATAATCACAGAGTTTTGCAAACATTCATTAATTACATTCTCAGCAGCCCAGTCTCTTTAATTTTGCTGTTCTAACTTGGTGCCACAATAGCCACCATTTTTAATAATGTAATTACTAGCCTCACTTTAGCATTGTATAAACTGATAGACAAAGAGATTGCATTAGGTGGCTGCCTGATTAAACACTGCATATGTGGTAGAGAGAGAAATTAGGTCTGCATCTGACTCCTTCAATTCTATTTTGACAACTAGGGTAATCTTGCTTTTTGATTCTGTAAGTTCATCTAGGGTCTTCCCTAGTGCTTCCAGATGGTACCAGGGAAGAAAATAACAAAAGCTGGGAACAAGGGGTTGGTAGGCAAATAAGAATTTCTGGGGTTTTTTTCCCCCAAAGAGCTAAGGCAGATTGCTAACTGATGACAAATTTTTCATTGAAGAGATGCTAGGAGTTGAGCTGCCTTAAAATGTTGCCAAGACCATAGGCAGTAAGAAGTATTTGTGAGTAGTCCTGAGGTAGAGAGAAACTAGCTTTAGGGGCATGGAGCAGCGGAGAGAACAGCTCGCCCAGGAGCAGGGACCTTCGCTGTGTAACAAATCCAGTGGTAAATATGGGTGTTATAATTACAACAGCTATAGTCATTGCCAGCTGGAGAACTACGCGGGTGAGCTATTTACAATTAATAAGCTTGGTGTACTTTGAAGATCAGAGAATCCACCTAGTGTAACCTGTGGTTGATCATATGGGCCATGGATAGTCCTGCCCTGACGCCAGTAACTTGTGGTGCAGTTTCACAGTTGCTGTGGGCTAGTCTGAGGCCACTGTGCTCCTGCTTGCTCTCCTCTTCCAGTGCTTCTCTGCACTTGTGTTCATGCTCCGTCCTTTGCGCTGGCTCTAGGGGCTGTGAAGCCAACTTGAAACTACCAAAAGAAGCGTAGTTTTCAGTCTGCTCCATAACCACAAAGTGTTGAATGACGTGGGATGACATAGCCAGGGGATGAGAAGGCTACCCTTGGTTTGAGCGGGTGAAACCATCAGATTATGATCAGGATCATCTAAAGCATCTCTCTCAGATCCCATATGGTCCTGAATCAGAAATGCTGAAGTTTGGAAACTTCCATCGTTGCCCTTTATTTTGTACCTGGGATAAATTAGCATTTTCAGGAGCATAGCGCTACCTTCAGCTGTGTCACTAGAACATCCTCTTCTTCGACAGAAAAGGTTTTTTTCCCCACTTGTCATATTGGAAGTTGAAAACCTTGAAGAAATCTACAACTTGCCCATGAGCTTCCAGTGACTTGATACAAGGACAGGAGAGAGGGTAGGGTTTCAAAAATGAAATGGCATTTACATATCTTGTCATCCTGCGATATTTGGTAAAAGTCATGGTCTAACTAGAATTTATGACTTTTAAAACCTTTATCATGGGGCCTCAGTGGTGGCAGCAAGCTTAGTGTTTGAATAACTACAGCATGCAGTGCATTAAAAACAAGGCTCAAATTCTGATCACTGATGGGCAACATTCAAATGGCAGGGGCAAGGAAGGGAGTTATTTGCTAAGGTGTGATTTATATATTTGAAGATTAGAAAAAGGAAATAATATAGAAGGAAATTTTAAAAACAGCCCTTTAGGCAAGAATCACTTATGTGTTTTTTTTTTTTAATGGGAAAAACAGTATCTCTACAGGTACAAATGGGTGAAACTGGCTGACGAGGAACGAGTAGTAGGTCAGTTGTAAACCAGCTAGTGAAAAGCAGAGTTAAGCTATGGTAGGGTATACTGGAAAGCTGATGGTGCTTCTTGCAGCAATGAATTTTTTGGTTTTGGCTACATGTGAAATTGTCTAAACCCTACCAAAACCAGTGAAAAATTGCTTTCTGATTTTTCTGTTATGCCACTGAAAAAATAATTTCTCCTCCAAACGTTCTACTCTATTCCCATTTATCGTGTCTTTTACTACCTGAAAATCTTCTGGCTGATGACCTTTTCTTTTTTTTTTTTATGTTGGATCTTGTGCCTATATTCTGCTACTATTCTCAGCATCTGATATTTCTCTCGTTGCTCAGGCTGTGTCAGGCTCTTCAACCCTAAGGTGACCACAGCCCATAGATGAGCCCTTACACTCAGCAAGGCCCTGTCCCCTCTTCAAGCTTGTAGAATTGTGCAGGTATCAGGTATAATCTTGGCCTGTACATTTTGTGATCTTGCAATGAAGATAACAAACAAGATGCTGAGGGCAAAGAATTGCTTTAAAGGCCTAAAAGACAAACATAATGCTAATAGAGTGTGTAAATTTACGAGCCTCTAGTATTGACATGCTGGATGGGAGCAGAGAACTTTGCTTCCTAAATGCTGCATGAAAGGTGAAACTATCATAATTGTAGAAAAGCAAATTGGAAAGCCTTGGAAGAGCAGCTGAGAAGAACACTTGAGTATGCTGGAACAGAGAGTGCATCAGCCAGGAGCTCTTGGAAAAAGTTAGGCTGGGGGGTGATGACATGATGATAGCAATACAAATAAATGAAAGGAAATTGCATGAAAGAAAGGAAGAGGGTTATCTGGATTATCTAGAAAGTGGCTGAACAGAGTTTGGCCTAAAATTAAAAATGGAAAAAGAATCTGGCTAGACATAAGGAAAAAATTTCATAACCCTGAGCATGCCTGGAATAGACTGTCAAACTGTAGCAGAGGCAATGACATGGGTGGGTGAGACTAGATAGGATAAGACAATAGCAAGAATAAAGTAAGGAAATAATCTTTGTGATGTGGGCAACTGGAGTGGATGACCCAACTTGTGTTTTTCCAGGCCTGGCTGTCTATATATAGTCCAAGGGAGGCAGTAAGTCAAGCTCGTGCACTTGTCAGTGGTGGTTAGCTACAATGGCACACCATGACAAGCTTCCTGTGCCTCTGCTCGGTTTCACGGAGATGCGGCTGTGAGGGAGGATCGCCAGCCCAACACTTGCCAGAGGTCAGGTTGCACAAAGTACCATGAAATGGAAAAGAGATGAGCCATCAGTCACAGCTGTGGCTCTCAAATCTTCTAGGCTTTGCAAGTTTCAAACTGCAACTGGAATAGTTGTCTTGGATGCCTAAGTTGCCTTGAACTGCCCAAGTCTGTTTGCAGGTCCATCATCCTTGCACCAACTTCATTATTTGTACGTCTGCTGCCTTTAAACAAATCCTTTCACCTTGCTCCATCTCTAGTGTGGAGATGTGGACTGTGCACCCAGCAGATGATATTGACCGAGTAGCTGCAGGCTCACTAGTATCAGTTTCACACACACAAAATAAAATCACATCTGCACCTATTTCTGTTTTCTTTTACACTCCCTACAGTGGAATGAGAAAGAATAATATGAGAAAATGAAGGTTATGAGAAGCATGAATTTGCCATGCTGCTTTTTTGGTTTGCTCATGATGTCAGGGTTTGGGAATTTTTTTTTTTGCCTGAAATATGTGTTAATGCGACTTCAATCTGCTTCAGGAGAAGGACACCAAAGAAAAACGTCCATTAGAAGACCTTTTGGCCCTTTCTGTTTGTTCTGTGTGGGAATTTTTTTGTTTAGTTTTGTAGTGATAGGCCCATACTAAGCTAAAATGAACCTTTAAAGGAAGTAACCCTAAATGTGCCTTCAAGTCTATTCTCCCAGCCCAGATGGGAATGGAAGAGAGATCTTGAAATTCTTTTTCTTGCAAAGAGAAGGGGTCTGCGTTTCTAACCTAGTTGAGTCTTTTTTTCCCATACTTGGCATTCAGTAAGCTCTTCAGAGAGTTGCATTTATGCACCGGAGACATACTGAAAAGGAAGAAACAAGATTCTGAAGTAATGACAAATATTGCGCATTGTTACACACCAAGGCGCTCCCTGTGCACCCTTTGGGCGGTGGGTATTGGTATGCAAGTATTCAGGTGGCAATCATGTTGCATTTATGTGGCTCTTTATGTGGGAAATACTGATCCTGTCCCCCAGTAAAGGCAGTGAGAGTTTTGCTGCTGATTGCTGCTCAGAATAGATGCTGCAGATTTGGAGGAATTTCTCAGGAGAGCAAAGAAAACTGAAGGCTGTCTGGAAACCCTGAGGAGGGAAGAGGTGGCAAATACTTCCTTAAAATCGGAGAGTAAAAGGACTGAATGTCTTGACACTGTGGGGAGGGGTGAGGAAACATGTTTTCCAAATTTTCTGCAAAAGGGGAACTCCACAAAAATTTCAGAACTGAAACATGTTGTTCAGGAAAAGTTTAAACCTCAGTTGAGGAGTGAGATCTAAGCTCTAAGACATCCAGAGGAGCCAGGGTTCCTGGGGCCCCTGGTCTCCTAGCTGTGGCCTGCCCAGCGATGACCTGTCCTGGAGCAGGGATCACTGCAGCCCTCAGCTCCCCAGCGTTATGTCAGGCAACCCAGCAGGAAACACCTCCGGGACACAGTCCTGTTTGTGCTTTATCAGAAGATTGTCAAACAGACCCATTTCCCAAAGACATTTTCACTCTGAATTGCCCTTTTCCAATCTGTTTAACTGGAAAATTCCTAACATGCCCTAGCTGCTATCTAAGGACATTGGAAGAAACCAAAAGGTAGCAAGTTCAAAGCTGAGAAAAGGAGCTATTTTCCCCTGTGTGATATAATTCAACTATGAAACTCATTACTGCAGGCTGTCACTGACCTCGGGAATTTATCAAGATTCAGAAAGGGCTGGGACTGTAGGCCGATGATGAGCATATTTGTAATTCTATTACGTAATGCTACCAAAGTAGGTTTGAGGAGGGCTGTTTAAGATGAGACCTTTATTGATCTGTCATGTTATAATGGGATGAAGTGTAACTGTGTTACATATAGGTATGTACTGCAGAGGCAATTCCTTGTGGTTCTCCCATATACACATCCAACAAGTTTTGGTGCTGGTCGTTATAAGAGCAACTGTACTGGCTTGCTGGGAATCTCATCCTGATTTGATGGGAGAGGCTTAAATATTAAGCCTTCATATTAAATGTTAAGCCTCATCTTTGATGCATCGAAGATGTTAAACCTGAGGGTCTATTGTCTTGATGTTCTGAGTTGCCTTAGCTCCCATTGGAAATGTATAGAACATGAGGATCGTTCTCTTCATAGGGGTTTGGGCCCGTGTTGTTGAGACAGAGGAGATGGGGAATAGGCAGAAAAGGTTTCTGGGGTGTCGAATCTGTGCAGGGCAATTGTGGGTACAATAGGTCCCGGAAAGGGAAGGGAGTCTGTAGGAGGAATCGGATGTTTGGCAGATGACACTTTAAATTCCTGAACTGCAAAGACATGGGCTAGGTTTACACTGACAGATGTTGCTGCCCCACTAATTTTGCTAGGTGGGTAATGTCAGTACTTCTAGCATAGAAAAATCACCTTTGGGCATGATTCACATCATCTAGTTTTAGCCACTTAAGACTAAGTCTAGTCATCCAGAGTCCCTATATCCTTAGCAGAGAGAGCGAAGCCTGTCTATAGGGTGATTCATTCCTCTCATCTCTGATATCTCTCACAAAATGGGTTTAATCATCCTCAAAAGAGCTCATACCTTTCCGCTGATGGCAGTGGGAGCCCAGACACATCAGGTCATGCCAGACGCCTAACGCTGAGATGGCTCATGTGAGTTGAGATAAATCTCCCTCCCTGGGTAGCTGTGCTCATACCAGCAACAACAAAAAGCACAAATAAACCTATTTTTTATCAACATGATGTAAATTGTACACGTACTAGGGGAGAGGATGTTGCCTTCAGAGGTACCCAGCTGAGGTCAGCAAGGTCCCACAGCTATATTTCTCTCCCTTTCAGCTCTCGGACTTTGATCTGTACGTATGAAGTCCTCATCTACTTCTCCCTTTAAAGAAGTGAGTACCATCAGATAGAGCTGAGAAAAATGTCAGAACACAGGAGTGTATCAACCGTAGTGTGTCCCAAATCTTGCTTGCTTTGTCTCCCACTGTATCTGATGGTCTAATGAAAGATATTGAGTCTGCTTATAAATTTTGCCTGCCTCCTATCCTCACACCATCAAGGCAGATACAAAGCCACCATTGCCTTGCCCTCAGCTGATCTTTGGTGAATAACATCTGCTAAGATTCTGAGATCAACTTATGCTTTTAACACAGGCATTTGTCTACCGGTACCTCAAGCCAGCAGGACTGCTCGCATCTTTTAAAATTAGAACGTGCTTAAGCATCTCATAGTGAATCTCATTTTCATCTAAAAATGGCAGCTTCTGTGGCTTTTTCACTTAAGAACTTCAGAGGTTACGCATCTGTGAAAGAGGCACTTTGTGTGCAAATCCTTTTCCAGAACTCTGGAAGTTTCTCTGATAAGAAAATCATAGGAAGCAGAAATGAATGAAAACAAAAATACATGGGACAATATTACTCATACAATGACTCTGTTGCTTAAAGCAAGAAAAAAATTCCCCACAAAACCTCAGAGGAGAAGCACGCAGGGAATTTCTGTATTTTGCAAATCCCTTGGTTTGGGTGCATGTGTAAGAGTGTTCGCCATCCGGGAGGCTCCTTACACTTAGGTAGACTCTTGTTGTCCTTCTATGGAAATATACAGTAAGTTGTGCAAATAGAGGCCTCAAGTAGACATCCGTCTCCCAGCAGCGAGGAATGTGGGTGTGGATCGTGCCGGGCTCCAGCCCGGCCCCTCTGGGGCACTGCCCTTGCGCAGCCCCGAGAACAATAACCACTGGTACGTGCTCAGAGACCTTCGGGGGGGAACCAAATAAATCCCAGTGTGGACTTTAATGTGCTGGTGCATTGCCTAGTGTTATTTCTGGAGATAAATGACATGCGGGGATGCTGACACGCACGTGTGGCATTTGCTCACCTGCAGTGGATGCTTGCCACAATGGGCAGCTGACATTGCAGCACACAGGGTGTGGTGGCTCGGGTGCCTTCCGAGGGTGAATTGTCCTCAGACAAGCTGCAAGAGCCCCCTCTGACCTGTCACTCGGTGGGGCATCCCTGAGCTGTGGGAAAGCAGAGGGCTGGAAATGCTGCTATTTAGGGGGCGTGTGGTGGAGAGATTGAGAAATCAGCAGTGGCTGAAGCACAATAACATCTTAAAATAGCTAGTTGTGTGTTTTCTGCCATCTGTCTCTGTTTTGCTAGCCCACTTGCTTAGACTTCACGCGTACCAAAGCAATTAAGTGCTGTGGCTTGTTTTCTTGTTGTGTGTGGTGTGCGTACATGCATCCCACACACGTAGAGGTGGGCGCGTATTCCCCGCACTGTGTTTTGGAACAAACAGCTCCTGCGATATCTTCTTGCGTAACGCCTTCTCCTCACTGGCAATTTCTAAATCCAGACTGGATGTTTCCTTAAAACACATGCCTTCCTCATTTAAAAAAAAAAAAAAAATCAGTGTCAGGCAGCCCT
Source organism: Fregata magnificens (assembly GCA_013389945.1). Lineage (NCBI taxonomy): Eukaryota > Metazoa > Chordata > Aves > Suliformes > Fregatidae > Fregata > Fregata magnificens. The sequence goes on from WAAD01019977.1 coordinate 237,844, forward strand.
TGTAGAGGGGCCACTGTGCTAATCCATCCTTTGGCATCTGCAGTGCGCGAACCCATGCTATGTTCCACCTGGCACAGCTGCTGGGCACAGACAGTCCGCTCTGATGGCCAGGACTGCTAATTGCAGCTATGGCAAGAGAAACACCACCTGGTTTGATCAGTGGGATCTTATTACATGCAATAACAAGGAGGAAAATGTAGGCAGCTGGAAAGGATCTGTTGGTGTAGGGGTCTGGCAATGATGCTAATCAATGTTTTAAGAATGGGTTGCCCGGCTGTTGGTCCTCATGTCACTGCTTGGTAATGGACGCAAATAGCGGGTTTGATGTTTTCAGGCGTTGGATACTGCTTGACTTCAGCGACCGTTGCTGATGCTGCAACCTTAGAAAAATCAGGGCAGTCATTTAGCTGTTGTTATCTGGGAGATAACATTCGCCTGTGGGCACCCATGTTTGAAAATATTTGACTTTTGACAAATGTCTCTCAGCCACTACAAACAGACATCGCTTTTCTTTTGCTCCAGTTTCCCCAGAAGCAAACGCAGTGGAAGTAAGCAAACTGTGATTTCCTTTAGCTCTGGGTTTGTACTTCAGACCTCAGTAAATGCAGCATAAGTAAAGTCATTCTTCATGTGACCCAAAGCAAGCTGTATCACGGGTACGATTTTAAGGTTTCTTGTTAGCGTACACTGCATTTTATAAAAAAACCAAACAAAAAACCCCCCAAAAAACCCCAGAAAAGTAATGCAGAGGCTTGTTGTAGATGGCAAGTCTGAAAAATTATGTTTAAAGAAAGAAAAAATTATTGAAAAAATAGACTGGAATATAGACAAAGCTGATGACTTGTTACTAGATTTACTTATAGCTATTGTACTGCTGTAAATACAGGGTAAGGAGTGATAGTTTATGTATCTATAAAGATATATATAGAATCGGGGGATCAGTGTATCCTCCTGCATGCTGAACCTGTGGCTGATTGGTTAGTTTTGGAGGGAAAGAATTATTAGCTATGCCCAAGATTGGTGCGTTTCACCCATCATATCTAGTGTTACTTCATGTAGAAATGAACAGAAACCATTGCTCTTGGTGCTTCAGGTCGAGTTACAAAGTTTGGGAATAGTACGTAGGAGGGATTTCTGGGGCATACCTTAGGTGCCAGCAACTGCTTTTCATACCAGGGACTACCCAAGTCTCCTTGGCAGAAGCAGAGCTCAGATGTGGTGGAGTTTTTTTTGTTCCCCAGCTGGAGGCTGGATTGCATGCCTAAAGCCATCTTGCAGGGACAAAGATGAGATGGGCTAATCAGAAAGCATGAGGAAACAGCATTCAAAATTTTACCCTTTTAGAAGAAAAGTGATAAGTTTCTGCTAGCTCTGGCTAGGAATTAGCTTTTTCATTTCTGGTTCCAGCTCAGTTGTGGTGGTGGAGGGAGCAGGGGCTTAGTGGGGTCTCTCAGCTCCCGCCGGGGACGGTACCTGCTTTGGCATCAGCACGGCTGTACTGCCAGGGGCAGTTTGGCTCTGTGGTTCACTCCAGGGACTGCACCCTGTCTTCCTTCATTTCCTGGGCTCTTTGGGGTTTGATGTTCCATCTTAGTCTGCTGGCTTTACCAGATGTCTTTGCCATTACCCCGGGCTCCCTCAATCCTGTTTTCTTTTTCCAAACTGCCCAAACCAGCAACTCAACAACCACAGTGAGAGTTTTGGGAGAGAGAGTCAGACAACAAAACATTGCCCCTAGACCTGCATATTTATTTAACGCTTGCTTTTTGAAGCATGCAACCCGCTGACACCCTTCAAAGTGAGTGACTGCCTTTCTCCCGTGCTGGCAGCCTGGAATGAAGAAGCCACCTTGCCTGGGGGGACACCCGCGGCTCTGAGTGACAGGCCTCAGCTTTGGCTGCCACGCTGGAATTTGGGACAAACACATGGACACCCACTCTCGGCAGGGACGGGGCAGTGGGGGTCTCACGTGGCTGGGTTACGGGAGCTGCGAGCAGCCACGGGAGCTGGCAACAGAGAGCCAGCAGCAGGCTGCCTGCCTGAAAAACTTTCAAAGTCCACCGGATCCTTGCTGGTGGCTGGAGCTTAGCGTAGGCATGAAAAGGTAGCCTCCAGCCAAATGCAAGCACAGCCCAGATGCTATACAGCTAACGCTGCCTGACTTCACCAATTAAATCAGGCCGTTCTCCTATTTGTTTTCTTGTTTGTTTATTTGTTTCGAAAGGAGAAGAGAACTTCTTTGTTGTATTCTGTAGTTGTAATTTAATTTGTCCTAGCTTTTCGTGTGCTGTTGAGACAAGCTGAGTGGAAATTCCAGTTACATGCTTTCATTTGTTCCCCCTCGGTATGCAGGTTACGGGAACAAGGCTATGGGCCCGCTGGCCTACATGTCATTAATCTTCTGGGAACAATGAAAAGAGAGCATTTGAATGTGTCTTGGCTTTTCCGGCAGGCTCTGTCTGAAGGACTTCTGATTTATGTGGCAAGAATAACAAAAAAAAAAAAAAAAAAAAAAAAAAGGGAGAAGAACAATAAAAGGAATCCTTGAGAGGAGAGCGCATGTGTCCCTGGGTGCCCATCAGCCTCGCTGGATGTGGGCTGCATCCCAATACCAGGAATGAAAACCCATCATCACAGCAGGTAGCAGGGGAGAGGGCTCCCATTCAGGTGTCCAGAACCCAAAAAGTTGAATAGATGCAGCTTTTGAAGAAGAGTTGTGGATATAGACAACCATGCCCCTCCCCTAAAAGTTTCCTGAAGGCAAGGCAGAAGGCTGGTATCTGCAAACAGGCAGGTTGCAGCTCATTGTGGCTCCTGCTGGAGAGCAACCATTAATCGTAGCGGATGAGGGAAAGGCTGTGGATGTTGTCTACCTAGACTTTAGTAGAAGCCTTTGACACTGTTCCCCACAGCATTCTCCTGGACAAACTGGCTGCTCATGGCTTGGATGGGTGCACTCTTTGCTGGGTAAAAAACTGGCTGGATGGCCGGGCCCAAAGAGCTGTAGTGAATGGAGTGAAATCCAGTTGGCGGCAGGTCACAAGTGGTGTTCCTCAGGGCTCAGTGTTGGGGCCAGTTCTGTTTTATATCTTTATCAATGATCTGGATGAGGGGATTGAGTGCACCCTCAGCAAGTTTGCAGATGACGCCAAGTTGGGCGGGAGTGTCGATCTGCTTGAGGGAAGGAAGGCTCTGCAGAGGGATCTGGATAGGCTGGATCGATGGGCCAAGGCCAGTTGTATGAGGTTTAACAAGGCCAAGTGCCGCGTCCTGCACTTTGGTCACAACAACCCCATGCAACGCTACAGGCTTGGGGAAGAGTGGCTGGAAAGCTGCCCGGCGGAAATGGACCTGGGGGTGCTGGTTGACAGCCGGCTGAACATGAGCCAGCAGTGTGCCCAGGTGGCCAAGAAGGCCACCAGCATCCTGGCTTGTATCAGGAATAGTGTGACCAGCAGGAGTAGGGAAGTGATCGTGCCCCTGTACTCGGCACTGGTGAGGCCGCACCTTGAGTACGGTGTTCAGTTTTGGGCCCCTCAGTACAAGAAGGACACTGAGGTGCTGGAGCGTGTCCAGAGAAGGGCAACGAGGCTGGTGAAGGGTCTAGAACACAAGTCTTATGAGGAGCGGCTGAGGGAACTGGGGTTGTTTAGTCTGGAGAAGAGGAGGCTGAGGGGAGACCTTATTGCTCTCTACAACTACCTGAAGGGAGGTTGTAGGGAAGCGGGTGTTGGACTCTTCTCCCAAGAAACTAGCAATAGGATGAGAGGAAATGGCCTCAAGTTGCACCAGGGAGGTTTAGATGGGATATTAGGAAAAATTTCTTTACTGAAAGAGTCGTCAAGCATTGGAACAGGCTGCCCAGGGAAGTGGTTGAGTCGCCATCCCTGGAGGTATTTGAAAGGCATTTGGATGTGGTGCTTAGGTACATGGTTTAGTGGTGCACTTGGCAGTGTTGGGTTAACAGTTGGACTCGATGATCTTAAAGGTCTTTTCCAACCTAAACGATTCTATGATTCTATAACTCTGCGTGTGGGATTTCCCTGTCCTTGCTGCTGCTCACTTGTCACACTTACCCAGTTACCTCTCCCGTACGCTCTGTGGTGCGGGGTTGCTGTTTACTTAAACAGTTACCGGACTGAATTCATGGGGAGCCTGCCAGGATGAGGCCTCTAGGACCAGGGATTCATCAGGGATTCACAGCTTCACCGCTTTAGTTTTTCCTTCCCTGCAAAACTGGGTTTTAAGGCAGTATGTGCCAACTTTCCTTTGCAGGCACGTGTATTTTAATTCACCATGTAGCCTAAGGATTTCCAGACTTGCTGGTAAGACAGGTGCCTGAGGAAACTTCGGGGCATTGATTAGAGGGCTGGGCGGGCAGCAAGAATTCCATTTTGCAAAATATTTCAAGGTGCTGATGCCTGTGTCAAAGTGCAATGAAACCAAGACTCTCCCAACTGTTTTTGCCAAAAAATAAAATAAAAAAAAATAATATGGGGGAAGAAAGGAAAAAAAAATGAAAATACACACAGCACAATAGCCAACAGCTCAGACTTGCAGCTATTCACTTGAGAAGTGGTCTGTAATCTGGAAGAGGAAGAGCACTCCTACCACCAGCCCACTTACCACCCTGGGGTGTGCCTCCCTAGGCTAGAGGTCCTTTTCTGCACCCAAGAAAAAAATGTTTTATATATTCCTCATCGAAAAGCGAGCAAAAAACAATAGGCCTCTAATGAAAGCTTCAGTTTTAATCTACTGCCTTTTCCAAGGAAACACCCGCTCCCTTTTTTTAATCTTCCCTGCCATCTCCAATTATAGCATTCTTTTTGTGTGTTCTCCACTGTGGAAAGGATCACAGTAGATCCGGTGCTCTTGGAATTGCTTATCTTTTTCCAATGGGGGGAAGTCAGAATTTCAAAAGTATACTAAGAATATGTTGGTGTTCAGCTTCCCTATGGCCAGTGTGGTGCCTCTGAATGTTAAATTTCTGCTAATCCTGCAGTGGATTAGTAATGAGCTCCAAGCAAATCTCCTTACCTTTCTGGAAAATTGATGTTCTCAGGCAAAAAGAGGAAAGAGGGGGGAGAAGGATGATTTAGTGAGAAGAAGGGGGGGGGGGGTGAGAGAAATGGCATCATGCTCAGCTGGACTGGCCAGCTAGGAGGGAAGTGGTGGCTGGAAGTGGGAGAGCAGGCTACTGCCGCCCTGCAGCTCCTGCCCTACCTCCCCGGGCAAGCACAGAAGAGGTCTCCCTTTGGGAGAAAGCCCCAGGTGTTGCCAGCAACTCTCTTCAATGCCATGCCCAAGTGTTTTTGTTTATGAGACCAGATTGGCTATCTCAACCTCACCACCTCCTGCCCTCTCAATCTTTAGGCATAAAGAAGTGGACTCATGGTGTTGCCCCATATCTGTGTCTGGCTTCGGTCCACTTGTGTCTGTGCTCCAGGCTGCATGGGTCAGGGCAAGTTGAGTCCTGACACCCATCTGCAGAGCCATGGCACTCAACCCATGCCTCTCCACTGATGGGACTGGCAAATGCCATTCACTGGCACAACTGAAATCAGCCAAGAGACTGCACTTAGCATCCTGGGGATGGGAGGAGGGTTCATTAGGGTGATAATTTTAAGGTTTTTCCCAAGGTTTTGGTGGGGCTTTCTGGGAGAAGTTAGGAAGTGGTCTACAAGACAACCTCCAACAAGCTTGTGTATTGCAGTCTGGGTGCTCTGGCAGTGTATTTAGTCTAGAATAAATAGTAAATATTACTGATAAGGAAATAATAACTAATATGTGCCAGAGATTTAATTGCATGTTATTGGAATTTTCATCACTGAAACAATCAAAGGATTAGACCTTACAAACTGAAACTGCCTGACTGAATGGTGCATGAGAAATTGTGTTCAGAGGGGAACTGCTGGGAAAATACCAATTTATGTGTCAGTAGGAAAGCTGGGAAACATAAGAGTCTTTGAAATAAAAAATGAATGGCTTGACAAAAAAAATCCTTTAAGAAAATAGTCATTCATATGCTCTGCAGTTATAAAAATCACTGATGGGACTTTCACTTTATCAGAATTAAAACACTGCAGCTTCACAAAGAGAAATCCCCTTAATGAAGCAGCATATCTGAAAGTTCATAGTGAAAGGGTAACTCCTAAAAAAAAATCTTGTATTTGAGCATATCTGCAGGAAGCCCCAAGTATCTTTTAAATTCAGTTTGAAGTTTTATAGAAAGTGAACTCAAAACCAATATTTTAGTGTTGCTGTTAAAATGTTCTCAAGAAACCTGGTAGTTTCTGGTTGTATCAAGGAAAGAAAGCGAAGAGTCCCCCACTCGTGGCCATCCAATCTTGTACAGGAGCCATGAATCTTTCCCTCCCCTTTCACCAATCTCCCAGTGAAAGAGGGAGAACCCAGGAGAGGGCCTAGCCCAGCGAGGGGCTGGTGGCATCCACTGTCATCTGCAGCCAAAAAAATGAAAGGCAGAAGCCTCTGATAGATCTGGGCCTGGAAGAAGCTTAGCAGCAATGAGTGTGGCTGAACTGAACACCTCCTTGGCCCTGATCCACCATCTCCACCCTGTTCATTGGGTTTTTCTGGGATGTCCAAGCCCAGCCAGACCCAGCTCAACCTCACGCTCTGTTATAGCTCCAGGTTCAAGTCCCTTTGCTGCCAGCTTTGCAGCGAGGGGTTGAAGCAAGGCTGCTTGCTGGCAACATAAGCACCCCATCACTTGACTTTCTGGGCATGGGAGCTTCTCTCAGCAATTCCTCTCCCCCCTCCCCCCGCCCCGATCTTAAGACAAAGATGACTATTTCTCATCCCATTCCACAAGCAGCCTCTTAAGGGCTAAAATTCACCTCTGTAAGCAGCAGCATTTCTCAGATAATAGCACAACCTGACTCACAGTATCCTTTTGTTCCTCCCTACCTTCCTTTCATCCACCTGTGGTATTTCACCTTGCACTCAGTTTGGAAAGCTTTAGGTAGGGCTCCTTCCTTTGTTGTATGTTTGCACACCTAGCAAAGAGTGGGAAGACCTGAATCATGACCGATACTCCCGGACAGCACTGCATTACAAACACATAAAAAAAAAAAAAAAAAAAAAACCCAACAACAAAAAACCAAAACAAAACAACAAAAAAAAAAACAATGACAGAGAGCTGAGGATTTGTTGGTACTAGAGCTGTACTCAGCATCTCCAACTTCCCCATGCGGTCACCAGCTGTGGGCTGATGGGGTTCGGTCCATGTGTGGTGGAAGAGGTTATCTAGCGTTGGGAAAGCCGATGAAATCTCAGCATGTCTCAGCTCCTCAAAGACATTTCAGTCCTCCTTTGAGAACTGTTTTGCTGTTTGTGGTGATGGAGGCCACCATGCACTGGCTGCTACAGAGACAAGGCATAGTGAGGTTAAACCCAGAGATATACTAGGAACTAAATGTAATGGTCCTGCTGCTGTAAGACAAGAGGTTTTCCAGCCATTCAAGGCTTAGGGGAATATATTAGTGTGTGTGATGTCTGTATTTAATATATACATTTTTGAATGAATTATAAATATGTTCACGTGTTTATTTTGCACCCCAAATACTTCATTGACATGATTCATCTCATTGTTTCAGTGACCTCATGTTTCTCTTGTATCTACCGTGCATGAGGAAAGAATTTGGTTCAGTAAAGAAGGTTTCAAACAGAGAATCTTTTATTTCCTTAGTATTATCAGAGGAAGGCAGGATTGTCTGAAAGGAATGCAGCAGCTGGAAAACAGAAGAATACTGCTTTTATTTTTTTGCAGGTGTCAGTGTGCATAGGGGAATAGTTGCTAGCAAGAATTTTTGGAATAAATTAACACCTACCAGAAATACCTTGGGCCTCAGACCAGCAAGGCAATTAAGTATGTGCTCAACTCGGAACACTGCCTATTTTGCAAGTCACTTATGTGCATAATGTTAAACAGAGGCTTAATTACTCTGCGAGATCATACAAAAGCAGGGCTGGAAAGGACCTCAAGAAATGACCTAGAGCAACCCTGACAGCTGTTTTGCTAACAGTCCTTCAATGACAGGGTTTGTACAAGCTCCTCTGGTAGCTTGTTCCAACTGCTGAACTATCCTTCGAATTAGAAAGTTTTGGGTTTTGTTTTGGTTTTTTTCCAGGCAGCTAGCTCTGTTCTTCTTTGTGCAAAATAAACAAAATTCTCCTTAACGTAGAGAACAACTAAGCTCTGTTCTTTGTGTAACACCCTTCTTGCATGCTGCAAGACTGATAGCATCTCTCCTCCTCTCTTGTTCTCCCCCTGCTCCTGTTTCTGTACTGAACAAAGACAGTTTCTCCAACCTTTGCTTGAATAAGGTGTTTTTCACATCACGTATCATCCCCATTGCTCTCTTCTGAACTCACTAGTGAACTGATCTCACCTCAAGAGGGGAGCCAAGGTGATGCCGCACCAGTGTCACACAGAGCAAGCTCATTGCCTCGTGTTTCACATCCAGCCCTGCTATTGATACACCCTGAAAAAAAATTCATCCCCTTTTCTATATGCACATTGAGTTTCTGGTCCTCTATAACCCCAAGATCACTTCTTGGTCTCCTGTCACTTCTCTGCTTATTCAATCTACTTTATTCGTGCATTCCGAAATGCCTCATCTTCACTGGATTTCATGCTGCTGATTTGAAGCTCCCCCCCCACTTTGGATCATTCACGAGCTTTATAGCTAGCGCCGTAAGGGCTGAGCTCACTGTCAGTCCCTGCCTCTAATGAATAACGTGAATAGAGCAGACAGTAGGATAAATGCACAAAGAACTTTCTTAAATGTCATCCTGCTCTGACAGTGAGACTGATAACTGGTCTCCAAGTGCAGTTTTTCACTCCATGGCACGTTCAAGTGAATGTGACTTCACCAAGATCATATTTTCCTATTTTTCTTCTCAGAATATTGTGTAGGAAAATGGCATCCTGCCTCTTTCTTAATTACTGGGCTACTTACCCAGTAAAAGAATTGGTCTGACATGCCTTGTTCTTTAAAAAAAAAAAAAAAAAAAAAAAAAAACAACCAAACCCCACATTGGATGATATTTGTCGGCATATTGTTCTCTTGGGATTATAACTTGGTTATTTAATTATTCTTTCTATTATCTTTCCATTTATCAAAGTTAGGCAGATTAGTTTTCAATTCCCTGGCTGCTCCTTTTTCCTCTCTATAAAGGTAGGTCCTTTCTATGCCGTTTTCTAGCCCTCTGGGACATCCTCTTTAAACCTTGAATTCTTGCAGATAATCGCTAATAGCTCAGTCTGCTTTGATTAGTTCCTTAATTACACTAGTGCGAGTTTCATCAGACCCCATGAACTTGAAAGCATTTATCTTATCTAAAAACTGGGCAATTCTTTTTCTGTCTTGGCCTTCATACTCATCACCTGCTAAATCAATTTCATAGTTAACTTTTTTTACAAAGACTTGAGCAGCCTTCTCTGTTTCAGCCGTTATTTCTCCTCTTTATCCAATAAGTAACAGGTTTTTCTGTGCTGTCCAGTTGCTTCTGGACATCTGGGAAGCCTTTTATACCCTTGCTAGTTGCTATTCATTTTGCATTTACATGCTTGTGCTATTCCTCTATGTTCATTCATCAATACAAGTCTGCACTTCCACTTCTACATTAATTTCCTTGACATGGCAATCTTCCATAAGCTGCCGGTGCTGTCCTATTGCTCTTCAGCTATACTACCTTTTCTCCTCTGCAACTCAGACTGCTTTGTGGTTGTCCAAATATAGACTTGCACAGTAACTTTTCTGCACTTCTTTCCTCCAGAATTTCTTCCTGCAAGACCTGACTCACGATTTCTATGATGCTGTTGACATTTGCTTTCCAGCAGTTGGTGTTTGTTTTTACTCTCTTCGTGAACGCGACCATTTTGTGACCATCGTCATGCCTCTTGCCTTATGTTTTAAAGCTTGCATTCAATTCCTGCCTACTCAGTGGCACCAGGACTAAAGTATGCGCTCCTACCACAGACAAACACCCTTCTTTCTTGGAAACACAATTTTTACTATAGTACTCTAAGAACATGATGAACTATGTCCTGCCCCATTCGATTAATTACTCACGTAAAATTTCCTCATCACCGAGTCTTTACTTGCCTTGAGATTTGCAGTAACCTCGGCCTGGTTCACGGTCTGCGGGTGCTGCCTTGTATGCTGAGGTCAGGCTTGGCGCTATGGGTTTCATTATGGGATGTAAGAGTCTGTAAATTAAACCTTTTATGGGGCGATAACACCTCCAATGTTGTCTTGACCCAGGTACCTTCCAGTATTAAACCGGGTATTGCTGATGCTTTAGTTCCTAAATCCAGTAAAGACTGCAAAGCATTCAGGATTCTGATGATGGCCAGATGCCCAGCCCATTATATTTTTTGTTCTTTAAATGCGTAATTGCGTGCACTCACTTACCTGGACTTCTCTGTAAAAATTTAATGCGCAGAAGGTTTGGCAGTCCTGAATATGCTGGGCAGGTACCATCTTTGTGTTGTCTGGAAACCTGATACCTCCAGGGGTCATTATTAATATCATTAAATAATCAGAGAGTCAATACTGGTCATACTGCAAAGGATCTACCTTCAGTTATGTTGTCCATCTGAGGCAGTATCTCGGTCCAATGTTTTTTCTTTTCCTATCTGCAAGGGAATGGAGACCCAACCAAGGCATACAGCAGCAGGGAGAGAGGTGTGATCCTCCCCGACCTCTGCAACTCCCGCAGATCTGCTCTTGCGTTGCACAGATGCTGCAGTGAGCCTGGCACCTCTGGGCTCTTGCAAATGCATGGACCCTCAGGCCGGGGCAAAGGCTTTCCCAAAAGACAAACAGCACTCCCACTGAGGGGTGGGGGGGCTCGCTGTGCTCCCACCATCTTTACTGGCCTAAACCTGGGTCTGACAGCACTTTTACCCAGTGGCTATTCTTAAAACACTTCTTTTTTGTGCGTGTTGCTTGTTTGATCTTTTGAAGCGATGGCTGGCACCTCCGCCTTGCCCAGCCAAGGTTGCTGGCCCTGTGCAAATCCTTGGAGTCCTGGATGGCTTTATCAGAAGTCTCCCCACTCCTGTTTAACGAGTGCCATGGTTACGAGCACCGCTAGACTGATGATATTCACATGCAGGAAACAATGCAGGGAAAACAGGATTTGCACGGCTCCGGCTGCACTGCCCCAAGAATTGCAGGAAGTGATTGTACTTTATGAAACCGTCTGTGCTCTGCTAGATTGTCTATAGCTTTTAAGGTCAAGCCGTAGCACACCACGTTTGAAATGCCCTTTGTAATAACGAGGACTGTTTATGAACTGGAGTACAGGCTGTATTGTTTACCCTGGGCTTTGGTTAAAAGGTGCTATATTTCAGCCTGTTTTGCAGGATGGCACGGGGAATCTATCATGGGCCTTTCTGGCATGGGCTTGGGCTGGGTTCAAAGGGGGAATGTCCATCATGTCATCTGAAGTATCCCCTGGCATGTAGAAAGTCACGCAGCAAGCACGGCCGCCCGCCGCTGTGCAAAGCCAACAAAAGAGCTAGGGGGAAAATTGTGAGGGAAAATTGTGAGGGCCTGTCAGGGTCCCAGGGCGTTGCTCTGGGCGCTTCCCACAGCAGCCGAGCTGCACCCTCGGAGCGGGGAGAAGTGCGAGCCCTGTAATGGATGTGCTCAACCCAGAGAGAGGGTCAGAGCGGTGATGCATGGGAACCACAGCCCCTGCCAGCTAACTAGAAAAGCCCTGGGAAGCAGCTGTAAATTCAAGGTCTCTTCTCCACTGACTCCCCGATCCTTCAAATCACACAAGTGCTGGCTGGTGCTGACGCAGGGCCATGCAATGGGGTGGTGAACAATGCATCTCTAATCCAGTTGTGCTTTGCAGAAGTGCTCAGGCGCTGTTTCTAGTGCATGGCTTGGGTTTAACAGGGGACTTGCTGGGACCTGTGATGACCGGCAGCATGCTGTGCCTTAAATTCAGGTTTAACTTGATTAATATGGAGAGGTCCCTCTTGGAGGACTTTGCAATCAACATGTGACATGCTCACAGGAGGGAGGGAGCATCCAGCAGGTGTTGGGAGAGGAAGATGGGGGAACACGGCTGAAATCCTCCAAGGGGTCGCTTGGTGCTGGTGTTTTGCTGGCAGGAGTCTGGGCTGTGGACGTACAGACTCCAGCAGCAGCCCCTGGGGGAGGGGGCATGAAACCAGCCCCTGCAGCAGCTGAGGAAAAGCCTTGGCATGCTCTTGCTCTAGTTCACCTCCTCCTTCCCCATGATCAAGGTCAGGGGAAAGAATTTAACACCTTCCCAAGGTATGGCTGGGCCCTGGAGTAGGTAAATTGCCTGAAATGTGTCCTAAACTAAGCAGCCTCCTCTTGGTCATGGGGGAAGTTCTCCTGGCCTCAGAACAAGGGAAATACTTTGCTTGGGTAGGCAAAATCTCCACCTTGACCAGGACCAAACCGTGGAGAGCCAACCAGGCAGCCTGGAGTGTACAGCATTGTTTTCTAATAAATAAAACTCAAGAAGAGGAGTTAAAGGAACGCATAATTAACATTTGCAGCAGATGCTGAGGGATGAAATGCTTGCTTTTGATAGACATCTTTCACATCCCCTCCTATCGCTGCTTTGAGCACTCTCATTTGTTCATTTTATCCACCTGTTGAATCTTGACATGAATTAAAACTTTGAGTCCGGAGTGTGTTTGCTGGGCTGTAGCTGGGCCTCTCTGTTGTCATTACAACACCAATAGCTCCTGCCGCCGAGGAAGATGTAGGCAGAGAAAGGCACTCATCCCAGGCACTGCCAGCTCAGATACCGGTTTGGCAAAATCCTTTGGTGCAGGCAGTATTTCCTCAGTAGAGAAAGCCATTGGCTGCTGATGCACCCTTTGCACATCTCGTCCCGTCCACCCTTTCCAAGTCCTTCTGTATTTGTCTTGATGTCCAGAAAAATTGCTCTGATTCATTTCCCTCTGTCTTTATCCACATTCTAGTACTTCACGGCACTGAAACTTTTAAGGAGCCTTACCAGCAGTCTGTATACATTGAGAAGAAGGGGCGACAGAGCTGGACACCAGTGGACTATGATAACCCCCAAGTGCTGGAAGGTGGGAGCTTCTAAGGGGGCTAGGGACGGACACCGCAAGGTTTGGGGAGGGGACAGGTGAGAGGTGGCTCAGGTTAATGAAAATTAGAAATAGGAGGTTCTTCAAAGTATTAGGCACTTTGAAAAAATCTTGGCACGCATATCTCTAGTGTGAGCAAACATAAGGATCTGAGCTTATTTTTATTGTTTAGCAGCTAATTGTGGTTAAAGCGTTAGATGCAGTTTGGACACAGTGCACCATACCTTCCAGGGTATGTAGAGCAGAAAGGTGAAGAGGTGGACAAAGCAAATATTAAAAAATAACATTGACTTTTCTGGGTCCACTCATATGTCTAAGATTAGTTATGAGCAAGCTTTGCCAGATGAAGGACAAATGTTCAGCTCTTTGCTGATAAAGCCCTGTTTCTGCTAACCCAGTGGTCATCTTTCAGCAGGCATTGAAGAGTTTTGATGCCCCCGGCATTGTTCATTTCAGTAGCTCTCGGGTGGTTATTCACAGTTTATCAGATATGATCACTTGCTCTGTTTCCTATTGGTTTTCTTCCTGGGAAACTGGAAGCGTGTACCCAGTTTCCAGATGATGACCGCATTCTTAGAGTGAATACATGAAACTTCTGAGGTTGAGAAATGTTTCCGTGCATGCTGTATGTGTGAGTAATGAGGATGATAACCTCCTGAAAGCAGCAGAGCAGCTGTCTTTATTTGAGACTTGGTTCTTGGACCTTCTCTCTTTTTTAATTTGATCACTTTTGCATGTCTGGTAGGACACATAGGCACATAGGGGACACCAGTGCTAAAACATGGCACGCTCTCACCCTAAGGGCAGAGTTTTAACCCCCCTTTTCTTTTTTTTTACCAAACGAGAAGCTGGTTGTCTGGCTCAGACTTTCAATGTGAAATACTGAGGAGAGAGAGACCCAAAGCCATGGTCAGCCAAAGGAATAATTTAAACTACTCATATAGGAGTGGCTTCTAAAATAACTGGAGCCTATCAGGGAAAAGACTGCAGTGCCGGACTAGGACGGCTGATTTAAAAGTACATACCTGCAATCCAATAAACTAGGAATTTGCAGCTTAAGGGGGAAATATACAAGAAGATGTTTAAAGACTGGGAATGAGTAAATGAGAAAAGAATGAAAAAGAACAAAGGACTAGAAAGCACTTGTTTGAGGAGTACCTGGAAAAATTGGGACTTCCTAACTTAGGGCTAAATTAAACCTCTCCGTAGGGAGAAATACTTTCACCAGTTAGGAGGCGGAGGTGATCAAGCTGCCAAGGAAGGGAGAAAAGGAGCAACAGGGCTATAGGGCAGAGCCTGTACGGAGCCCAAAGGAGTAGAGGGCAGGTTGTTAGGGGAGCTCCTACAAGCCTTTCTCAAGCACCCAAGGAAAAGGAGCAGAAAAGGACTGGAGCCAGTAAATATGACTCTCCAGATAAAAAGAAAAGCCTTTTGTAAAGTGCATGATAAACCTCTGTCCTGACATTCTCCAGCCAGGGTTTAAAAAATGACTTGGTCCTGTACAGGTGTTTGCAAACTCTGTGACTACACCAGATGCAGCCAGTATTTTTATAATAAATCTAAAGTCCCAAATTCAAGGGCATAGTAATGGACACAGAGTGGGAGCAAACAAGTAGCATCAAGATTGCCTGCCTGGTTGTCTGTTCATATGCAGCTCTGATCTTTTGCTCTCTTTCTCCCCTTGTCCTGTCCACAAAGTGAGAAATTTGCAGGGCATCACTTTCACCACCCTTCCCCACGACCGTCCCAGACGCTCAGCACAGGAACATCTGAAGCTGTAGCTGATGAGTAGATCCTGCAAGACGATTTGTAGTTCCTACCAACCACCAGAGCACGTCTCTCTGGAGAACTTAAAAATAAAGTAAAAAAACCCCAAAGCAACCTGACATAAATTACACACGAAACTTTTGACCAGCTTGGCTCCCTGCCTGTAACAACAGCTTTTAAGAACTCTGCTTTACTTGCCATCAAGAATAATTCCAAGGTCAGCAGATCATAACCCTTTATCAAATGATAAATATTTGCCTTCATAACCTCAGCACAGCTTGTGTGACTGGGGCAGGAAGTTAACTTCCACCAAAAGACTTTTGTTTGTTTGTTTGTTTATAACAAGTGGCTAATATTGGTACCAGAGTCTGTACTGAGACAGCTAACTACATGGCTCAGTCTTCCAGTATAATGCACTTTGTTGCTGTCATGGGCAGAACTGGTTACCTGTGAAAATCAGCCTGCGCTTATGAGTCACTTATCTAATTCAAGAGCTTCACTCTAGATTATAGTATTTTCAAAGCTTCGCTTTTCTTTTCTTACGGTATTCAGGGTAATTCACACCATTTCAATTTTATAAAGCAAAATTCAGAAAGTGTTAATATGTTTACAATTTCGGTCCTTTGCCAAATATTCCTTTCCTATTGCTTTTAGTTTTTATTATCGCTTCTTACTGTTAATTGTTTGATTTCAATCAACACATTAAACCTCTAGGGTGTTATGCAAACTCATTCTTACCAACCCTGGCATTTCACAAATCTGCAGTGGTGTTGCTCTTATTTTAATTATAAAGAATCTGAGATTCTTTTTACTTATGCTCTGGCTTTCTAGCCTCTTGGGTGCATTCAGGTGGTGCTTTCAAGCTTTTCCCTATAGCTGTGCAGGCATCCTTTCCCTAAAGGGAAACTAAATAGTGCATGGTCCCAAGAGCCCAGAAGCTGGGGTTTTAATTAGGCCATGAACTATTTCCCAACTCACGGTTAAAGTTGGCAACATTACAGACAACTGAGAAGAGATCAGACCGAGGTATAATTGAAAGAACAGGCTGTAGAGCTGAGATATACATTTGCATTTAGACTGCTCTGCAAAGTGCTCAGGTCCTCAGCACAACAGTTAAAATCAATAACTAAAAGCACAGTATGGTTAAAACCCAGCAGGAGTGAAAGTGCTTTTCTCTGTCTTTTATGTGAAAAGTTTGCACGGCTGCCAAAAAAAAAAAAAAGCCTCAAGAAAAAAAATTTCAAGCAAACAAATGCTGCTAAAAGAGACATTTACCTAAGACTCCTGCAACATGAAAGAACCCCGTGGAGAGTTTTTTTGTGTGCATTTTTAGTCAAAGTGTGTGGACAGCTTTAAATAAACGTGAAAGGTTGAAATCCTCTACCACCACTGTATATCCCCCGGCTTAACAAGAAAATCCCTAAAGTATGTTTGTTGACGGACTAGTAACAATTGCAGAGTTAATACTGTTATTTACCACCCCACCCCACCCCTTTTATTTTCTTCCTCCCTTTCCCCTTGATGGTCTCAGGAGCTTCGCCCATATGTATTTTATTTGCTCATTGATTCAGCTCAACTCTGGTTTAATCCAAAACAACAAGAGTAAATGAGGCCTGGGTTTCTTTTTTATGATGATGACTCTTTTTTGCAGGTACTGTTTGTTTGGAGATTAGGGAGGCCTGGGGAAAAGGGGCATTTGAAGCATGTCTCCTAGGATGCCTTATTAAAGGATGGCAGCTTCTTATCACTTCTCATCACACAGCTGTGGCCTCTTAATTCCTGTTGTTTCTCAATATGCATTCTTTAAGCATTTCCATGTTGACAGTGATATAATTTGTGGCATGCCCTCCCCCCTTTCCCTTTCTGTTTTCATCTTATCTGATTTGTTGTTGCATTATTTTTTTGTTTTGGGGTTTTTCTCTGAACTTGCAGGGAACTATTTTTAAGTTTTAAAACAGAAGAGAAAATAAAAATGAGGTCTGGGTGGAAGAATAAGCAGCAGATTTTGGGAATGCTGGCAGGCAAGAACAGTATGGACTCTGGCCGCTTTTCAAGGAGGATGGCCTGGTCTTAAACGGCCGCTTTTAAGACTGAGATGCGGTGCACATGGTAGAGTAGTCCCGAACGGTTCTGAAAACAGGAGGTGATGAGGTCATGTTAGCTAGCATATGAAGCGTATAAACCTCACCTGCTCAGAGGGCAGGCAGCAGCAAGCAGCACCAATGCAGCTGGACTCAGAGCTCCTTGGAGGGCAAAATCCCCTGGACGAAGGGCTGGCAAACCATGGCAGAGAACAGAAGCACTGGGAGGGCCAACAGGCTCCCTCTTGACACAAAACACAGAATTTACCCTGCACGTGGCTGAACCAGAGTCCCATGCTGGAGCAGTGTGCTCATGTAGCTGGAAAGGATGAATCCAAAGAGGTGGAAGTCGTGGCTAACACGCTTTGCCTCCCCCCGGATTAGGTCATCCTTAAGATGCTCCTCAGTCTCCTTCACTTGCACTCAAAATTGCCGTTTTGATTTGCACATGAGGCTAAGATACGAGCATTGGAGGTCATTGCTTCATGTTCAAGTGTGGACTTAACATCCAGCATCAAGTGCCTAGGCTAGTCACAGCAACTTAGAATTAGGGTAAGGAAGCCACAGAAAGGACAGCAATACTACAAAACCTTTCAGAGCAAGGGAGGAGGGCAGGACCGGGAGCTTTGCTCCCTCTGGTGCTGTGGTAGCTGTTCGCCCTTGGAGCTGGGTTCACACACAGTCCCTCAAGTTTCTTGCCAGCACCACAGGGACCCTTTGGAGGACTCTGCAACATCCCTGGAAGGTTATTAGACTTTGAATTTTCCTTTTTACAGTAGCTGACCACGGATTTAGGAATGAGAAAAGTCTTGCCTCACCTCTTTTTTTTTCAGCCTGTGTTCTCCCTCCCCAGTTATATAGTGTTCACCACAACAGTACGAACACTGGGAGTAAGAAAATAAGAGAATGGGGATCACTAGGAATATAACAGCTCACTGACAAATTGGTTACTGCTACCAAATTAGTGACTATAAAAAAAAAAAAAATCCTCTCCCCCTAAAATTACCTGATGTTCCTGCCAGCCAGCTCATATGCTGGATATAAATTAAATAACAATCTGTAATAGAGCCAGTAAGCTGCTAAAGAAAGCACCCGCAGACCATTTCAGACAAAATAAGGAAGAGTTTTCAATGGCCAAGACATTACAGCACCATCTGAAATTCCCTAACGTGTCTGTCCTTAGAAGGTCAGCATGGAGAATTATCGCACAAAGCAAAACCAGATCTGCACAATAGAAGCAAACAGGCATACAGAGAAAGGGAGTGACTTGGTGCTTTTGCATTGTGTACCCACAGCGTGCCCATTTTCCTTGGCTTTGCTGCTGTTTTCCTTCCTTCTAGACATTGCTACTTGAGTTCTCTCCTGACCGCTGTGGCCAAAGTGGAGCAGTTGTCCCCTTCATGGTTTGGGCTTTCTTCTCTCATTGGAGTACGGAGTCTTGACTTCTTCACTTTTAGTGAGATGTCTTCCCCCCTTCCTAAAGTTTACCTACTAAATTCTTTCTTTTTAACATCCCAGTGTGACTCAGCTATCACTGTGACAGGACTATTACAAACAGAGAAGATTCTGATAGCCTGTGGGCCAGCCCACGTGTGTTGATGCTCAGGTTGGTTTTGCTAATGCCTTTTAAGGGTGAAAAGGCAAGCTGAAGATCAGGCCGGTGATTACTTTTACCCTGGGCCTTTGGTCTTGCCTTGGCATATTTGCTCAGGTCACTTGTTGAAGTGCCCTGCTGTTAGAGCCTGGGTTTGCACCGTGAAAGCGGATCAGGGTCTGTAGTTGGATGAAACAGGGATGGCATTGGAGGGGGAGAGAGGAAATTGCATCTCATACACTGAGAATCCTGAAAGGAGTGTGGCAACTCAAATGTATTTACCAGTACTCAGCCTAAAACACAACATGTCTCTGTTTCGTTTTAGGTTTTTTGTGAGAATTTTCCATCTGAAAACTGCAATACCTCAGAGTCAAGGGATTAGGTCCTTGCTTCTGGTTTCCTTGACTATAAAAAAACCAGATAGAACTACTAGACCTTTTTTGCTCACTGCCCCTGTTATTCCAGACAGATTTCTAAACCTGAGATTTCACAGAATTATACAGAGTTACCCTGGAAAGGGGCCTCAGGAGATCTCCTACTGCATCCCTCTGAAATGAAGTATTCTTCCATATATTTCATGGAGAGTTTCTGGATCTGTTTTCAGTACTCCTCGGTGTTCATTATTCAAGGCTAAACACATGGCACCTTGGTTGCTCCTCACAGGCCATATTTCCCATCCTTTTGTCATTCCTCTTGCTCAGCCCACCTCATCTATCTCCTCTCTGAAGCACAGCCTCCAGTACCAGAGCCAGTGTCCAAGCCGAGGCCTCAGAAGCACTTGGTGGGGGACAGATTTGAGGAGACTAATACGAGTGTCGTGAGAAGCTGGATCCGAGGGCTCCCCCAGGAGACTGCTACTGCCCCTCCCCGCCTTGGTATTGATGCTGATTTTGGAGACAAGTCCTCCAGGCTTATTAAACATACAAAGACTTAGGCATTAGGATGCTCATCTAGAGGCATATGGCCAACCACTAGTACTCATAAAATGCCAACTAACCTCATAAGCATCTAGGTGTTTTTTGGTTTTGTTTTTTTTTTTTTTTTATGCTTGGGTTTCCCTTGGGGAAGTCTGGTTTTTGCTCATATCCACCTGGGTCTGACGACACAGGTCTCCTCTGAGCAGATCTCACACCTCAGCCTTGCCAGGACTTGCAGAACGAGCACTGCCCTGCCTCATATTATGTGCTGAAAGGCTGTTTTCAGGTGTCTCCTCAGCTGTATTTTTTTCTACACTTTTCATATTTTTCCTCCTATTTTCTAATCCTTTTATTGTCAAGACATGTGGGCATAGACAGATTCCTCTCTCCCAAAAGTACCTTTCAGACAAAAAAGAGGACACTGCAGTGTAAACGGTACTCAAATATGCTGCCCCAGACACAGGTTCAAGTTCTGCCCCTGCATGATGTTGGTTTCCCCATGTGCCAGCCAGTGCTTTAACCACCAGGTTGTTCGGTCCCTCACAGGCATCAGCCCCTTCAGTCAGGCCATGGAAGGATCAGCTTTTCTGTGAACGTTTTAACTGAAATCCAGGAGAAAGACTGTTGCTGCCAAGTCTGGTTAAAAAGAGATGTTTATGTCCTTGAGGGAGCAAAGCTGAGGCCACATAGTTTTGGATGATTAAATGGCCTTGTTATCTTGCTGGCTTCAGGAGAGCCTGTTCTTAGGCACTCTGTTCTGAATGGTGTTTTAGGGTAGAGCTGACTTTTTAGGGCTCAAAATCAAGAAGGGTGCCGGGAGGCTGGACCAGCAGCAAGTCCCAAATTGACTGGGTCAGGTTGGCTTGGGGCATGGCAGACCTCACTGCAGCGTGCCAGGAAGGGGGCATCCTGGTGGCAGCCACAACCCTTATCTCACAGTGCTAAATATCAAATCAGCAGGTACCAGACTACCTGTGTGAGCCAAACAGCAGCTGCCTGTCATACCGTGGTGTGCAACACCACAGTCATGGGGATGGGAGTGTGGGCAGACTTGCCGGCTGCTGATGAAAAGTGTGAAAGTGGCTTTTTTCTAGACATTAAGGGAAGCAAATTTCATAAGTTTGAGAAACACTCACCTGCAGTATCCTTCCAGGTTCGGGCTGGGAATCTGAGCTGCTTCCATTCACTTCTAAAGCACCTTGAAGAACAGCAGTATTTCGTTAACTAATCACTCAGTACTGACTTCACTTTTTCTGATGCATCAAACTGCGTATACTTAATTATAATTAGATATTTTTACGTTTTTTAAAATTTTACTTGAGTTTGTTTATTTTATATGCTTCAATTTATTTTGTCAGTGGTGAGAGTTTGCAGTTGAAGTTAGGAAGGTTTCCAGTTTTCTTGCTGTGCACAAACTTGGAAACCTAATCTTTGACCTGAACGTTTTTCTTTTCACCAGAGCAACTTTGCTTACTATTATTAGTTACAAGTTTTATTTTCTTATATACTAACTCCTAGCTGTGAACAGGGGCATTTTTTTTCCGCGAACTCTTACTTTTGCTGGTCACAGCAGTTCGGTACTAAGCTGAAGTGTTGGTGCCCTCTAGTGAGCAACATCTAGTGTCAAGAAGAAAGTGCCTGTTTCAGCAGTTAGCTGCTGCTGTGACCATCTTCCGGAGCTTGCACTCTGGTTCTACATTTTTATCAAGTTTGAAATATTAAGAAACGGAAGCCTCCACCTCTGCAACCCGACGGACCACTGGTAGTGAGGCAGAGCTAACAATTCACAGTGTATCGTTTAGGAAACATAGTTAGGAGCGTTTTCTAAGCTCACATTACCTATAAGCAAGTTGCTCTTTTCTCATGCTTGCATTACTTTTACTTGTAGTGTTGACTTGTATTTGTAGTGTCACCTTGTGCCGCACACTCACCTATTGTCCCCCAGATACTCTTTCCCTGCCTCCCCTCACTGTGTGTGCAAACTTTGACATCGTGTCTGCGCTTCCTCTTCCAGCAGTTTCGCCCCTTCCCAGGCAGTCCTCTCCTCTTGTCCACCGAGACTTTTAAGCACTTTGAGGTCTGGACATGTTTTTAAATATACGCCCATACAGCCAGGCTTTGATCCTTGGTGCTACCCACGATGATGCAGAGAGCAGCAGGAAGGAGCACTGTGATACTTGGTGTTTACAACTGGATCTGCTGGTTAGTGGTGAGTAGTCAACCAAGTCATGGTATAATGTTTTTCTGTTTACTTGTTAGAAGGATGTCATCTTTATGATCACCACACCACAATTTTAAGCCTATATGAGAAATCTAGTTGCTAAGAACTGGATATCTGCTTCGTTTTCCTAAAGGGCTGGGATGATCTCTGCAAGTTCTTCCTGGTGAAATTAAGGCGCTTATATTTACATTCATTCAAATTAATGGCATACACAGTGTGCATTTAGCTAGGAAAATGTTGACTGATTTTTCTCTAGTTGAGGTTATTGTGGCCAGGGTCTGGCAGGACTGAGGAATTTGGCCCTCATGCTGCATCATGCAGGGGAAAGCCCAAAACATGCCCAAGGGCTTTACTGCTCTGCCAAACACAAGCAGGGACACACTGATGGCAATAGGTTAGAGAAGCAGTTTGCTGCAGTCTTGGCTGAAGAGTGGTGCTGTGGAGACCGTGCACAGCACAGTGAGGTGCCCCAGAGGACCGCTGGCCCATGTGAATGGGACGTGCACAGGGGACAGAAGCTGCGTAACCTCAATTTGGCAGAGATGCTACTGGATAAGGCTAACATTAGACATCTATATCATCTGGAAAAGTCACATTTCCAGGTCACTCTGAGACTGGCAAAGCCAGAGGCACAGCTCCCAGACCCTAGGAAATGTGGGTTGTGAGAAAAAGTGATGCAGAAATGAGAAGGGCCACATAGTCCATGGCACAACTGCCTCCTAGCGACAGTCTGTGTCACACGTAGAAAGTGGCATAAAGAGGCAGAGAAGCGATTTGCTCCTGTGCTTCTTGTTCGTTTTCAATCTGTACTTTCTAGTGCCTAAACGCTTTAGTCTCAATTTAATGCCAAAATATAACTTTTTCTTAGACACCCTGAAAAGATTCCTGGGATGACAAGAGTAACAAACATAATGCAAATCTTTCTTCTGAATAAGTTCATGACCTATTTGTCAAGAAGATGGGGCTAGTACACAATTCCAGCTATTCCAGACAATTATAGTCTCTCTGTACTGTAATTACTGCAAAGTCAGGTGGAAGTTTTTTCTACAGTGTTCAATGCTGAGCTTGGCTGATGGTCACATTTCCTTACTCACAGACACCGTTTAGGTTTGACAGGGATTTCAAATTGCAGCAAACCTAAATCAACCAGAGAGTGCTTATGCAGTGACTGCTCAAGTGACATCCATGAAAAACGGCAGACAAAGTAAATATACATAATGCACTTAACTAGCAAGTTTTCTAGGATGCGTTCAGGTTAACTGTGTGGGTAGGTTAAAAACTGCCTTCTCTGAATATGGCTCTCCCCAGCAAATCCAGTCATGATCCTCCCTGTCAAAATACAGGAGAAGTCAAGCAGAGTCTGCAAGTGGAGGAGGAGAAATTTGGCAGAGCCTGGGAAAATTTCAAACCCAACACTGGGATCAGCACAAAATCTCCAAGTTCAAGAACTACAAAATCACCTTTCATAGAGGAGTTGCAATATATTTTCAAAAGACAGCTCTTGGAGGCTATCTACCTACCTAGGTTCTTTCACAGGGACAAGGTAGGATTTCAGTTTCCTGTTAATTTGAGGAAAATTGCAGTATATTCAGATGACTCAGTTATATGCAGTTATAGGCATGCCTGTTTATGAGAAGTAAAGAAAGCACTTTAGATATTTGAGAAAAGCAAGTCTATAAATAGCAACACAATTCAGCTACAGATGGGCAGAAACTCCAGCCCTTCATCTGAACATTTCATGCTCTGGGGCACTTGAAATCCGAGCCTGACGTTTGCATCATTAAAATGTTTAGAGCCCACCTACACAAGATTGTAAAACACGCAATTTTCAGCAGACGTTACTTAAGTCACATCTTCTCTCTCCCTGTTCCCCTACCTCTCCCTCTTTCTTCCCTCTTCTGCAGTTAAATCCTAAAGATTTTCACAGAAACTTCTTTTTATAGACTCTTTTTATTAGAGCACTATCCCTGCTAAACACTTCTATGAAATTCTCTATTAGACTGTAACCACCTACAGACCCTGTGGTATCCTGTTAGATTTTCAAAGTTGATTTTATACAAGTTTCTCACTGAGCACATTTTAAATGTCAAATTATAACTTTAAGACTGTGATAGTATATATAGTAATTTCATCCCCTTCCTTCCAGCTTTTGGAGGAAACTTTTTCTTCCCTTTTGCACACACAACTTCCACAAGCTGTCTGATGTTTCTCATCATAGTTCACAGAGAAATTTGTCTCTTGAGAGATGCAAACCATTAAAAAAAATTCAGCAATAGAAGGAGATTTTAGAAAGCTACTATTATGTAAGGGAAGCCAAACTATTATGTAAGGGGAAGAGTGCTATGGAAAGGAAGGAGCACAAAGTGTTCTGCAAACAACTCCTCGAAGGCCTGACAGACGACTATATCCTTGAGAGCTTGTCTGTTTTTCTAACAGTATCAATTAGGTTGATTAAGAGTATCGTCTCTGCCTGGAAACCTTCCTGCACTTGTTTCTCCAGACCATGGTAAGACACAGTGATGCTGCCACTGCAGCCACAAACTGTATTATGGCTGGAAGGTGCTACGGCTCTGTGGTGCTGAGGTCAACCTGAGCAGACAAGATCATACACCCTTATATTTTTAACACCAAGCTGGACCAATACCTACCTCTATTCCTCCCCGTCCATACAGTCCTGTCAAGTTTATGTGAGCATAGTAACTTACAGAGACACTTTTAAGATCTGGAAGCAGTGTCTAAGGCTCTTTCATCAGGAGTCCTCTAGCTGCTCCATCCACCCCTGCAGCTGGATGTTCCACCCAATGAAAATCAGCAGAAGCAGGGCTCTCGGAGAACCTGGCTCTTCCTGGGATACAGCCTTCCTATCTCCATGGGAGTAAGTAAAAGCACCGTGCTGCAATTTCCTACCTTATCCATTACTAACCTCTGACCCTGCTTTTGCTTGTTTGGCATTTATCAGGTATATACTTCACACGCAGAGTATATGCTGGATTTACAGAACGTATGGACAAAACAGGCAGAGTGAAAGAAGACTCCCAGTTCTGTGTTTCTGAAAGACTCGGGATAGAAAATCCTCCAGAATGTGAACCGCTGGAGACTTAACAGGCTGGCTCTGCTCTTGAATAAATTATTCCCTAGTGTATTAACAGAAACATTAATTTAAAGTTCAGTGCTGTTGATGTGACCACAGACGCATTCTTTTATTACTACATGCAAAACGCTGAGTTTATACTGCCCTCTTCTGTAGCACGTTGAAAATGAAAACAGAATTAAGGCCAGGAGCTGTTTTAAGAAACTAAATCCTGTTTTGTACTAAGGATCGCTCTATGTCAAATTCTCCCTCTGGGTCAGCTTTTTCTTCTGACTCTTATTTGTGAAAATATTGTCCCTAGCCGGAACATAACATTTCGTGTTCGCTTTTTCCTTTTAAGTTGGCCTTTGCTAATAGCTCTT
This sequence comes from Fregata magnificens, assembly GCA_013389945.1. Taxonomy (NCBI): domain Eukaryota; kingdom Metazoa; phylum Chordata; class Aves; order Suliformes; family Fregatidae; genus Fregata; species Fregata magnificens. Next base: position 263,012 of record WAAD01019977.1, read on the forward strand.
CTGCAGAGTAGGTGTCAGTTCTCAAAATACCACTGTTACGTAAAGCCTGATTGATATGAGCTAAGGTGGGCAGAAAAAAGTTATCAAAATCTGACTGTTTGAAAGAGAAGAATGTATTTTTGTTTAAAGCAGTGGGAGGGCATAATTACCTGCACTGAGGATAGAAAGATTTGAGCTCACATTGCCGACATGAAGGTCTATAGGGAGCAGACCTCCCTCTTCATGTGCTCTCCTGCGCCCAGAGGTATCCACCATACAGCACGAGGGGTTTCTGAAATCCCATTACAGCCGTAATGTAAACATGAACAATGCCATGCTGTTTATCCAAAGACCATTAGCAGTCAGGGTAATTACACCGCACATATAAAGGTCTCTGAGTGCGTTAGCATTGAAGGAGGGTGCAGCATCTATCTAAGAGGGGAGCAGCGAGTTGCTGGCTGGATGCATGCTGCGTGCGCCACTGCGCTCCCTGTGATGCCACGGGACCCCGAGCTGGCCTGGCTGAGGATTTGCCCCACTGACCCTCATACAGAGAGGCAAATGGGGTGAGGGGGTCACGGGTGTCTCCTGGCTCTGAAGTTGCTGAAGGGCAGGGTGAAAACAAAAAAAGCTACAGTGAAGCCTCAACACCTAGAATTTATTTCATGTTCAAGGCAAGCCTCTTGCCAAGGGACCAGAGAGAAGTTGGAAAACTGTTTTGAACAAAGACAGGTGCAAATTTCCAGCTTCTCTCTTTTAGGGGATTTTATTTGGATCTACCACTAAGTTTGAAAGGTAGGTCTTAAAGCCCTCCCTTTAAATCCCTAAGACAGCTATCTGCAGCGTTTCTTTCCTCTGGAACCCTGGGAATCCTATTTTCTGCAGTGTCTCCACCAAGCTGTCATCCCTTCAGCAGGTGTACAGAGGTTGTTTTGGCCACAGAAGGCTCTGTTTTAGTCCTATGATTAGGTCTTTCCACATAAGTTCATTAAATCCAGTCTATCAAGAAGCTGTTTTGCTCACTCAGTGAATTGTAACAGAGAGCAGGAAGGACTTGCGCATACGCAGCATATTGCAGCTCTGAGAAATATTGGAGCTGGTCTTCAGGTAAAGAAATCCAATAAAAGGGACCCTTTGCTGAACAAGTTATTTTAAGACACTTTTTCACTTCTTAATGATCCTTCAATTACCAACTTCCTGACCAATACTGAGAACTGCCAGAGCAAACCAATTTGCAGTGGCACTACTTTTTTGTAATTTTGCTTTGTAATCAATGTTCTCACACAGAAATAACAGAGCAGTGATACTACAGCACAGCTGTCATCACTGTTAATCTATACATGTATGTAAGTCTTTTAAAATAATTTGTCAAAGCATTTAGTTGAAGTAAGGGTACCTTCAAACATTTCTTTAGTCTCTGGTGCTCCAATGGCTTTACTACTACTACTGTTTGTTCCAGTGTTTTATTCCTGAGATGAAAATATGTATAGCAATTGGCCAGAAAACTTTGCTTTTCTTGAGCATTAGCACATCTTTTGCTTCTCGCTTTTCTCCTGCAGTGAAGATCTTTCAGAATTGTTATAGAAAATTGGCGAATTGCCTTAATGCTCTGCAAGACATATTCTTTGGGCCTGCTTAGCTCTGCTTTTTAAGAATAATTTTTTTTTTTTTAATCTGTATTAACAACCTGTTTTTTACAGGGATTCCCTTGCTAATTGCTCATACTCTGTCATCATATTTTTCAAGTTAAATTCAGGTTTCTCTACTGTCATCCTGATCACATTTCCTAGAGAATGTAAATTCCCTTTTGTTCTACTTGGAAGCCAACAAAAAGTCATTTGAAAACTAGAAGTCTGTTAAAGCAGCAAAATTCAGATCCAGGTACAAACTTTGTCAAAGTCCAGGTGTGGTCCAGTTAGGGGTGGTGGAGGCTCATTCCAGTAGCTTTGATGGCGGAGATGTTATATTGACCAGATGCTGCCTGGGAACTACAAGGCAGCTGCAATCAGCCAGTTGGGATTTCACCACTATTGAGGTGATGGGGAAGAGTGCATGGCCCTCATGGTCTATGGCCACTTTTTATCATCCAGCTTCTCCACCCTGAGAGCTGGAGCCCTGCAGGCAATAGGGCTGAAGGGCTGGTAAGGACCTGCTGGTTAAGTTCAGAGGAAGGATGGGGGTCTCTCTTATGGCAAGGAGCCAGCTTGCGAATTAGGGAGTCATCCCCAGCTCGCTCTCTCTGTAGAGCCAAGTCCCACTAAGCCAAGCCAAGACAAGCTCCTGACTTGTGCAGCACTCCAGCAAAGCAAAGGCATAAACAATTTTTCACTGCTGTTGACCAAAGCACAGCATTTCCCTCTGCTGTGACCCGAGGCTTACCGAGAGCTCCCGCGCTGTTTGCAGTGAAAGAAGGGCTTTCACAATAGAAAGGCTCAATAGAAGCAGTTGCTACGTGGGAAGATATTGAAAATGGATATTGGCATCACACTTTATTTCTTCTGTCTCCTCTATTGTTTGAACCCCAAGAATTGCAGGAACACGGATGTTCCTATGGCTAAGTCTATTACCCTCTTCGCTTTCTCTTATTTCCCCAATCCAGTCATTAGCGTTTGAAGAATAACTTGAAGTAATTGCACCCATGGCAGAAGGTGTGATTCTTCACACCCTCACTTAAGCATAAAGGAAACAGCCCTTTACACTATCACAAGCGTATGCCCACGTCTTGTGGGTACAAAACCTACAGCTGTGTCTATCCCATCCAGCGCTGAGGGTCGCGCGCCCCCTCCAACCTCTGGGACAGGATGGAGGAAGGTGAGCTGTTCCTGCATGAGGCCACGTGGCTCACCACGTGTGCCATGTGGCTACCTAAGCATGGTGCCGAGCCCTCGCAACATGCCCTGCGGGGCCACCGCCAGCCCCCCCTGGCCAAGGGTGTGCCTTTTCCGGCTGATCATACAGATGTACTCAAACACTACCCTGTCCATAAAAGCCGGTCAATGGGGTTGAGCTGGCACAAAAGGGAAGCAAACTGTGCTTGTTATTTGACTGGTACAGGATGGGTCCCCCATTTATTTTCTAGAGGAGCCAGGGGCCATGACCCCTCTGTTGTGCCACAGGCAAATTTTGGCTGACCCAAAGCCTCAGAAGTCCTTACCTGGAGTTTAGGGCAAAGCCACAGGTATTGCTCTTAAAGGCTTCCCAGGCTGAGACGTGGTCCTGTTTTATTTCACCATTGTGAAAACAGAATTAGAGCCCTTGTTACAACCAACCCCTTTTGCTGGCACTTGCTGAAAGATTTGTCTAAAACTTGGCAGTGGTTAAATCTACTTACAGCGACAGCAAGAGAAAGTACGGCTGCAAAGCTGAGAGTCATACAGTGTCTCTCCCCCCTGCCAAAGGGAGACCTGGGAATTTATTTGTGATCAACATCATGTAGAGAACCATGTTTTCTCGTGCCCTTGCAAGGGAAACGATTGGTAATGGATCTTGTTCTTCAGTGGCATCTCTCTCCCTGCTATGTTTCCCAAGTGTGTAGGCAGCGCATCAAACCTATGGAAACCTTTTGTCCTTTGGTAAATTGAAAGAGAACAACTGCTGCCTGCTCACAAAGATGAGAGCCAGAAAGTTATGAGAAAAGTACTATTAGCCACTGACTTCTGAAACCTTGAAGAAAGAAATTCGATAATGAAAGCCACAGTAATCAAGCAGACAATAATACAGAGAGGCTGAAGATAGGATTTTTCTAAGCTAGGAAACTGCACTGGGTAGGGGTAAACCTCTCGATGTATTTCTGCATGTCTGCATTTATTTGCTGAGGTGAGAAGGACTTTGAAACGTGTTCTGGGATTGTGCGTTGCTCTTTGTTATAATTACCAGTGCTACAGCAGTGCCTAGCAACTCTAATGAAGTATCAGGGTCTTATTGCAGAAGTCATTGTGTGAAGGAGGAATGCAAAAAAAAAAAAGTTACTTCCTGTCTTAGGCATTTCAGGCAGAGAAGAGTATGAAACAAGCACCCAGACTGGCACTGTGTCAGCAGGTTTTAAAATATGAGTCCTGTGAGAAAGACAATATGTGAAAACCAAAGGTCACCTTCCATATATTTAACCAATAAAGGCAGTCATGGGGAGATCCTAAGCAAAGGGAAAGAAATAAGAGGAAACAATAGACCAGCAGCAAGGAAAATGTCTGAGGCTATTTTAAAAAGCCATGAAGACACCTTTCAGAAGAAATAAGGCCAGTTTTACCGGAGGGGGAGAAAATTCCAGTGTCCAGCTCTCAAAATATTATTTCCACCTCCATTCCTCATGTTCACATATTTCTAGCAATCTGGTTGTGGTGTTTCCGTACCATTCTCCTTCTACTTAATATCTAATTGTTACTCTACTATTGATCTCCTGCCCAGCTGTGAGTGGTTTCTAAGCGCAGCATACAAATCATCTAGGGGACTTTGCACTCTCTGCTTAGCAGTTTGGTTTCGGGTGTGTGTGATATTTCCTCATTTCTTTTTTTTTTCCCCAGTGCTCTCACTGGTTCACCATCACTCTCCTCTCTGACTTATTTTTCCCATCTTATCAAAGAGAAGCTTCTGCTGTAAGCTGAAGCCATGTCATTTTTTTCCTGTGGCTCTGCTGTTCCTCAGCCAGGGCCAATATTTCTGGAGATCAATACTTTTTATTTTCTGTGGCCATATTTTCAGCCTTGTTGCTTTTCAGTGTAGTTCCTTCCCTGTTCAGTGCTTTGCTGAAACCTTTGTCACAAGACTAATGCCCTGATTAATCAATAAGTAATAAGACCGATCTAATTCCAGAGCTAAAGGGGAAATCCCAAGGGAAATACTCTGTGTGTTTCCTTTTAAAAGTCTGTAAGGCCCCCAACCTCATAAAAGTTCACAGGGATACTTGCTCACAGAGAGCTGCATTTCTGCTCTTCATCTTGACCGAGAGTAACAGACATTACTCAGTTCACAGCCCAACATGAAAATCCATTCCCTGCAGACAAGGCTATGAGGTAGAGGAGGTTGGTTTCAGTGACCAAATAACTGCGTGGGTGAAGCACAACCTTTGCAGAAATCAAGCCCAGGAAAAGGTGAAGATTCAGTTGAGTGGTGCTACACTCCTTTGGACAAGACATGGTAGAGAGGGAGGAGACCTAGCTGAGACCTGGAAACCAGAATTAGTCATGGACCCTACTTCTTATACCAGAGGAGACTGAACAGTTATTCAACCCCGATATGTCTGCTCTGCAAGGCTCATGATTTTGTAGCCCTGTATTTTCATCCTACCGAAGTCATCTGCCTGCCAGGCTGCAGAGCTCCTGCCCGTCCGTAGGCCACCCCTAGCCCATTTCCCTTGTGCCCTTGGCAGCCTTATTGAATCTTAATGCACAGGTCCCACTATTTAATACAGATATTGCTGTCTTGATCTACTGTCAGCCTAGTTGGTCGCAGTTGCAGCTCCTAGAAGGAGGGAAGTCCAAGGCCATAGGTGGTGCTTTCAGTTCACGTGGTTCATTGGTTTGTCTGCTTCTAGTCCTTGGCAGGGAAGAACCCATGACTATGAAAAGCTATGCAGCCATGAAGTAATCCAACACCTCATAACTGTTAAAAAGTTCAGCCCTTGGTGAACTCAAGAGACGGGCAAAAGTTTTGCTGAGTGTGTTGTGAAAGTGAGTCTCCTCACCCACCCCCACATCTGAGACAGAAGAGCTCAGACCGAGCTAACAACGCTGCTGTTCTCTAGCACTATAAAGATATACCTTGAGCTATTTCACTGTGCCCCACGATGGAAAAGGACACATACACAGCTGACATCCAAACACTTACTGCCTCCATATGCAGTGCATTCCCCATAGTTCAATTATGTATTAAACCTTCACTTTTTTAAAAGTTCATTATGTGGGAGGGGATAAAGCAGGGAGAGCACAAAGCAGGGACAGCACAACCCTATTCAACAGCATAAATGGGTTTCTCTGGCAACCATCATCAAGCTGCATTACATAGTAACTAAGTATAGAAGCAGCTATATTTAGGTTCTGGGTCTGCTATTGCCCTATCTTTTTCACTGCAGAAAATTAACGCGTATCTGTGCATCTAGTTTAAGGGGGGTGGGGGGGGATCCACCCATCCACTGCCGGTGAGGTAGGGACGTGTCTTTGAAATTTGAAAAGGTCTGCCTGACTAACTTCACGGTCCTTCCCTTTTTAAGTTTGGTTTTTAGTGCATTTCCAATTCTTCATAAGTTTCTTAGCCTGCTCCAGACTTACCAATTAGTTTTGTTCAGCTGTGTCTGCACTGGGCAACAGATGCTGTCTGTGGTGCTCCCTTGAATCCTAAATCCCAGGTGAGTCCCCCAGCCCCGTCCCAGGTGCATGCTGAGTCAAGAGGTGGCTGGATGACACTCCCCTGTGCACCCTGCACTGGATTGAAGGAAGGTGCAGGTGGAAAAGCGGAGATGCAGTGTGCTGCACTGGTCGTTCCAAACTGGGCAGTTTGGGGACCTCCACCTTGCAGGTCACAGTAAGCCTTAGAGGACCTGGAACTGTTCATCCTACTCATATTGCATAGAGCCCAAGCACCCGAAGGCAGGCTCCTGACTCCCATTTAAATCATCCTAAATGTCTCTGAAGTTCAGAGCTTGGCTTCTTCAGTGTCTGGCAACACTTCAACCAAAGAGAAAAGTCAGATGTGTGTTTACAGAATATCCCCAGCACCACCGTAGGTGCCTAATGCATGGAGGTAGTGTAACAGCCCCCCTTATGATATCAGTAGCTGGGACTTCATGAACCAGAAGGGATATGTAACCACTATTTTCAAAATGTCTGTGGAATCTAGGAGTGCAAATAGTTGCTAGAGAGTGATAAGTATCACCTTTTGATGACCAGCCTCCAGTAAAATGTCTCAGTTTGAGCACCCGAAATAGTGGCATCTAAAATCACGAGTCCCTTTTCTGAAAGTGTTGATTCTATATATAATACAGAGACATCAGCAAGAGTAATATCCAAGGGAGTTAAAAATAATTGTGAAATATTCTGGAAGAAATGAGTTATGAGGAACTTTTCTTGATGGTTTTGTTATTTTTTATTTTTATATCTTTCCTTAGTATCACTTGATTTCTGTGGTCGTCCTTTCTCCCAGCTTACCACGGAGACATAATTACAGCAGCTACTCTTAGAAAAGGAAGAGTTAAACTGATTACTACAAATCAAATCAAAGGAAAAAGATCTTAAGTTTCCAAGAATTAAGAAATAATGCACATATGCTGTACGGAATTATCTACAAATGATTACTAAAGACAATAACAATACTGTTTATACATATTTGGCAGGTATATCTCAAATAATAGTGATAGCTTGACATCCAGGGATTAGCTCATGGACTCATTATCTGTTGAATGAGCTTAATGTTTTTAAAATTACTAGTTCAAGCCTTCATCTGACACAGGCATTATGTAAGTTTCCTTCCGACAGCCAGCCTATACGAGGTGCTCTCCATCTCCCAATATTCTTGATTTTTCCGCTGGTTACTCGGCAGACCTCTGGGCAAATTGGCAGTAATTTCACAATCCACAAAACAAGTTTTTGGCATAAGTTGCCACCACAATTTATATATTTACTTCTTGCTCAAGCCGATAAAAACATTTTGTTCAGAACCCAAATGCTTATTTTAAGTCCTAACTTACTCCGTACCTTCTTCTGGAAATTGAATTTGTAAAGAAATTGGTGAGAGGTGGACTGAATGAGGGGACAAGAAGCTGGGTGGAAAATCATCTGAACCGTCAGGCTCCAAGGGTGGTGATTATGGGTACAAAGTCTAAATGGCAGCCACTTACCCATAGAGTCCTTCAGAGATCCATACTGGCACCAATATTGTTTAGTGTCTTTACTAAGGGACTGGATGAGGGAAATGAGTGCGCTAACTGCAAGTTTTCAGATGATGTCAAAACAGGAAAGCAATCAATACGCTGGAGGGCAGGCTGGAGAAATGGGCTGAGATGAGCCTCATGAAGTTCAACAAAGTGAAACACCAAGCCCTGCCCTGGTGAGAAATAACCTCATGCACAGGACAGGCTGAGGTCTAACTAGCTGGAAAGCAGCTTTGCAGATAAGGCCTGGAGGTCCGGGTGGACACCAAGTTGACCAGGAGCCAGCAATGCACCCTTGCGGCAAGGAAGGCCAACAGCATCCCGGGCTGCGTTAGCAAGAATGCAGAAGTGATTATTTCCCTCTACTCTGCAGTTGTGAGACCACAACTGGGGTGCTATATCCACTTTTGGCCTTTGTAGTACAAGAAAGATGTTGACACTCTGGAGCCAGTCTAGCAGAGGGCCACCAACATGCTGGAGCACATGATGTGTGAGGAGAAGCTGAGAGCGCTGAATATGTTCTGCCAAAAGGAGGGAAGGTGAAGGGGAGACCTGCTGTCTGCAAATACTGAACAGGACTTCTTGGAATTGCATGCTGAAAGGGCAAGAGGCAACACACACAAGTTGAAACATGGGAAATTTTGACTCAATGTAAGAAAAACATTTTGTGACTGTGCAACTCTTCCCCTTTAAAAGCCAGTCTGCTGGGAAACTAGTCCCTCCTGCTAGGCACCAGCCAGCTTTAATAACACAAATTATAAAGCTTGCTTACTAGATATCTGGATTCAGAAAAAACAATGAAACCTCAGCAGTGACCAGACAGTCATGACAAGGGCAAAATTCCTTCCCTGCGCCCCAAAGGGCTACCAATATATCGGCCAAAAGAAAGGCAACAAACCTAGTCTCTCTCTAATTACAAAGAGGAAGGGCAAGAGCTCTTCATCCTGTTGCAAAAATGGCACCCAAAGACAGGTTAAAATGCCAGGACACTTTCAGAGGAAGACAGTGGTCCCTTCCAAGCCATGTTCCTTCCCTCCCAATGGGCTGGTCCAAAAGGTTTATGATACAGCCGTGTGTCCGACCCCACTGCAGCCACCAAAGGCTGAGCTCTTAAAGGAGGCAAGAGAATTGCTTGACAAAAATCAAGATATTCTTTTCTACTGTTCATCCTGACAAAAATGAATCCTCATCTTTAGAGTTCTGTAGCCCGAAAGACAAAGTCAAGAGTAAAAAGTAAATTTTTGGTTACTTTAAGATGGCATTAACTAAATTGGAAATTTCTACCCAAAAATGCATGCAGGAAACCAAGGGGTTTGTTGGCTGAAAGTTTAAAATCAAACTGAAAAAATCAGCCAGTTATGTGTTTTCCAGTTTAGGATGAGGCTGCATTACAAGTATTTAGGGATCTGAAACTAGTGGGCTAGGGATTGCTGTTACTACTGCTTACAGCAGTGGGGGTTTGTAGCTCATGAGAGACCAACAATATAACAAGCAGATGAAACGTGTGGACTGTTGCTTACATAGCACCAACATCTTTATAAAAGAAACATATCTTTTTTAGGCTTTACATCAATTCTGTCACAGACTTCCAAGAATAAATAGTCCCTCCCCTGCCTTGCTAACATATCAAGCCCAAGCATCAAGCTGTAGTCTTATCTCACTTAAAAATGCAGATTCCAAAAGTCTTATCAGTTTACCAAAACAAATATTAACAAAGAGATTAAATGAAAGGATATGTTTGCATTCTGTTTGAGAACATATGCATCTAATACTTGCTTCCATTTGGAGAGGGGGAAAAAAAAGTCATGAACACCTCCCCTGATCACTCTCCAAAAGCAGCCAGGTGAGGGCTAGCTAACATATATTCTTACTTGAATCAAATCAGCCATCACACCTTTAAAAATAATGTGGACAATAGATTAAAGTGAAAAGAAAAGACTTATACATGGCATTCTCCATATCATCCCACAAACATCCTGTGAGAGGCTTATTTAAGGTGAGTGGTTTTTTAAATTCTGTGTAACATTGTAGCTTTTTTCTTTTTCTTTTTTCTTTTTTCTTTTTCTTTTTTCTTTTTTCTTTGTCTGAGATGGATGGGTGAACCTGGCAGTGGTGCTGAGAAATTAACCACATGTTTCAAATTATCACACTCTCTTAATGAAAGTATGGCATTTTAATAGGTTTTTAATTAAGATCTAGTCGAGGAAAGTAAGGATATAGGAAATGCTAGTGCTAGATGTAGCTATTTCAGCAGAGAAATCACTGGAACCATTTTGCTGTTGTATCTTGCAGACCGCTGGAGCAAGATCATTCAGCAATTAATACCACAAACATCGTCATGAGGGGCTTAAGGTGTTAAGCCCTTTGATGTTGAGCTTACAGGGTGGTTTCTTTGAGGAAACAGGGAGTAAAAGGAAAGGTTCTCCTTGTGGAGAAATTGTGGTTTGATAGCAGATAGGTAGAATCACCCAGAGCTTTGAAGAGAAAGCAGAGAAAAGATGCAGAGCACTTTTCCGGACCGAGCTGAACCCACATGACTGGGATATAACATATTCTTGAGGAGGACTGCAGAAAGGTTTTATGCTGTCTTATTAAGACAGGTGTACAAAAGTGCCCAGAGGGTTTTTTCAAAGCCTGAATAACTTCTCTCATATAGTAAACTGCTGCTTTTGATAAGTTCCAAGTCCTTGAAAATTAAGCAAGAGCGGTAAAACGCAACCAGTGCACGGTCATGGCACCTGCCACGGAGAGGCTGCATGCCAGGCCTCCCTGCCTGCTGCCTCACCCAGAACACAGAGGAGTCAAAGACGAGTCAGCTTCACTGCTCCAGCAGCCCTTGGAAAACCAGCCCACTCAAAATCACAGCATACCCACGGTATCCACTGCTTTCCCAGGATAGAAAGGGCAGGAGTCTATGTTTTTAATTAACCCATTAACTGTAAGAAATTAATCACCTTTTATGTTTGAACCTGCTCTGCAGCCTGCTTGTCATCCTGCACTGCTCCCCAGTAGTTTTCCGTTGCTCTTCCCTTCCTCCTCGCTGCCTTGGGGGAGGAAATGCCCTGGTCATTCCTGGAGACTGGGCAGGTTATGCATGCTGCACTTACCAGGCACCAGACTCTTACCAGGACTGAGATTAACTGTGATTAGATTCACCTCACACATAGTTTGACCGTGAAAGGATTATTGGCTAGCTGAGAGAAGCTGTTTTCCTCAGTTCTTGCCACATCTTTAAAGAAATGCCAGGTAGGACGAGGACTGCTTAATGGTCTATACATAATGTATATGCAGACAGTTTGTAAACATTTTTTAAGTGGCTTGATAAAGAAAAAATGCTGCTGTCTCTGTGCCCAGCTGCACCTCCTTTCCCCCAGGACATCTCCAGCCTCCTGGCTAATGCAGGAGTAGCTACCAGGGGCTGGGGTGGGTGCCAGGGGCTGGGGATGCAGGGAAGGGCTGTGGGAGAGGGAGTGGGGGCTCAGAAAGGGTGCAAAGGCCTGGGACACCAGGCTGGGCTCTCCCTCCATGACACGCCATCATGGTAGGGATTTCTTTGGTTGCAGCTGCCTCTAGAGGGCCCATTGCCTTGTTGGAGAGGCAGCAGCCTTTGTTCTCGCCTTACGCAGCATCGCTGCGTGAAAAATACTTCCTGCATCGCTTTTCTTTTCAATCTTCCCTTTATTTCCACTCAAATCTCCAGTGGCTTAACCTCAAAACCAGAGATGCGGGGTGCGAGGGGTCTGTACACCCTCACACTGGCATCACTGGGGTACAGCACGCACTCCCCATCAGGGATGCAATGGGGACTTGCTGCCTGCCCACCTCCTGTGCCACCACACCCCCTTTGCATCCTTCAACCCTCCAAAAGTTTAAAGCCTTAAATGCTGCACTCCGTTGCACTTAAACCCTGCCGCACAGCTGCTCGTACCAGCACTTCTGCTACAGAGCTGATGCACGTGTGTGCTGTGGTTATTTGTCCTGCTCCTCAAGATGGGCTGCCAGAAGCGTAGAAATCCAAGGCCAGTGCCACAACCAGGGTTTGCATTTGAACAAAATTTCTGATCAGAAGAAGGGGAAACCCAGACAGAAGTTGTACTTATTAATCCTATGCTTTCTGATGGCTTCATCAGGTAGATGGACCTATATCTCCAGACACTTTCAAAGCCTTGGAAGGTATTAAAGACTGGCTTGCTTCTCCAGGACCAGTTGCTAAGTATGTACAGCATACTTTTAAAGCTCTTTTTTGTGGGCAGTAGTTACACCTGCAATGAAAATTGTGAATATGCGGCTTTAACACTGTTAGCACTGTTTAGTCATCTTGTGTCTTTCCCTGTGAACTACACTGTATTTGTCAGTATTAGATTTCATCTGCAGTTGTGTTGCCCATTTGTTTAGCTTTATCCTAGCGCAGGAGAACCAGCCAGGATTGCTTTGCAAAGCAAGAAACTTAAAAGCTGAAGCCATTTATTCTGACTAGTGATTCTCCCTTGATTTCATAAGCTTTAAAAACTCTGGAGTTCATCTGCATTTGGTTTAGACTAGTCAAACAGGATGAGATCATCTCACTTGCTGTACAGCACCTCCTTACATGGAGAGTTCAGCCTTTACTCTTGCAGCTTTTTTCATCTCCCGCCAAAGTCAATAGAAAGGCTCTTGTTGGCAAGGTTGAAACGGGGACAGACCGTCAGTCCCTCAAAAGGCACACATGATTTAGCAGTGGTGCAAGACTCCCCAGCAAGTCCAGGCCATGAGTGTCAAAAGCTAAATCTGATAGCACGAGGTTGCTAGCAAGTTCTCAGGGCAAACTGACTTTCCCCTCCCCTGAGGAGGGATCTCCACCTGTCTTCCATTGCAGTAGTGTGTATATCACTCTCCTTCGGGGATATCACTGGTTGGGTTCATTTCTCTCCCCAGGGAATGGAAAGAGCTTCTGGCAGGGAATAGCCCCTGCAGTAACGAATGAAGCTGAAACTCTGGCTAACGGAGTTCAACCCTCTGGCATAAATCAGTGAACACTGTACAAAACGACAGTATAACAAGTCTTTATTGAAGCAAGAGTGTCAGTCAAAGCAACACAAACACCAAGCATCAGAAAGGGAACAAACATCCGACTCGGCAGCTCTGTGTGCCAAATGCCCCAGCACACGACAGGAGACTGTCATGTTGTTGATGGTATTTTGTCATAATAATGTTCAATTTGCTTACACATGTTGTTCAGCACAGATAAAATAATGATCAGCCTCTACTTGGCTTCTCACTACAGAGTGACTATTTCAGTCCTGAAACAGCCCTTTTAATCTGCATTCCTTAATGCCTCCACAGTGAGAGGGTGAATATTTGTACGGACGTAGGCAACTGGACTATATATTTCACAGGCTGCCAGACTGATTTCACGCACTCTTGGAGGACTCAGTCTCTGGGGACTGCTCACAATTGCTTTGGTGCCCTTGATTGATTAACTTTGTCTTGCAGCTCCATGCTTTGGAAAGCCAATTTGCATGTATATTGCCAATGATTATTCACTCATTATATTTATTAGGGAATCACACAGACCCCTCTTCTGACAAGCTGTCCTATAGGTGCTATATGAACATAAAGCTTTATGATAGTTCTGCCACAAAGGTTTTCTGCTGCCTAAGAGGAGAACAAGAGCTTGATTACTCTCAGAATATATAGCTGCTGCAGAGCTAAGAGGAGAAGGATCCTTTCCACAAACAGTGCTCTTTATTTGCACAGAGCTCATAGGCAGCCACATCTCTTGAGGGAGTACAGGGCAACACAATAAAATCTTCATAAGCTAGACCATATTCCTCCTTTGGGACCATTTGGGATCAGTCTAGATATTTATCAGATAATCTATGCTCCTCTGCGTCATTTCTTCTCAGCATCTGGAGACACCATCAATTTGTCAGATATTTGATATTCACTGCGATTTCAGAACAGTGTGTTGGCCTTCACTACTTAAAAAGCAAGCTCTGTTCAGTCATGCTGAGTTTACCTGTATAGTCTTTCTTACAGAAATTTTTTTTTTTAATAAATTGAAAGATCAGAGTTATTTGGAGAAAAAGGGTCTGTTTTGGCTTCCATAGACTCATCACTATGTCCTAGGACCACTCACAGTAGCTTCCTGGCACAAAGAAAGTACAAGGCCAGCTGAAGTCCTCCTGCTAAAACTCCTCTGCATGTTTTGTTCTCCATCACATTCTGCCCACAGGCTATGAGCAGAGATCAGGGCAGAGCATGGCTTTGGCTCTGTGACTTGGGGTCAGCTGGAACCCCGCAGAGTTTTTGCACTTTTCCAGTGGTGTGTGAAGGACCAGGAGGTAGGCTGCGCCCTTCAGCTGCCCCAGGAGTTGCCTTACTCTGCGCTGGCGGCCAAATTCAACAGAAAAGAGGAGAGCGAGCCCTGAACTGAGAAAGTGTGTGCACCCCAGGCTGCCAAACCTGCCCAGCCAGCAGCCCATCAGCATACCTTCACGGAGATTAAGGTTCACTGGAGCTAGGTGCTGCAGAATCCCTCCCAGTACATGAAACCCCCTACCAGTCTGGCTAGGGTTCCCCAGACACTCCAGTGCTTATTCACAGTCAATTCCACTTTGAATCGCTTTAAGATTCAAACACTGTGACCACATCCCACAGATTTCAATGGATTTGACTGGCCTCAGTCTTCCCACCTGGCTCAGGATGAAATTAAAAAATTCAAAATCTTAGCAGAACTGGCCCATCCTTGAGAACTAGTTTATTGCACAACTGGCTATTTCATGTTAAAATTAATTATGCAGTCATGAAGATCATTCATATGAGCATATTCAAATAGTCAGATGTTTCCTCTCTGTGTTTTTGATTTTACAGTTAATTGAGCATTCATCATTCTTTCCCCTTTAAATGACGTAAGATAACTACTGTGTAGCTTAAAAGAATTCCAGGTGGCAATGAGACCTGTACTATGCAATGTTCCCAGTTAGTAGTATGCTTTGAGACTATAACCACCAACTTCATAACCTCATAACCTTCTAAAATTATATTGCTCTGTTTCATGATGAAAGACTTACGTATAGCAATTTATTTTGTTTCATACCCTTTATCATAAGAATAACACACGAATCCATGTAAGGACCAAAGTTCCCCATGAAGAAATGTGTACTGTCTTACCCCTTACATTTCAGTCTCCTGAAATATAAGGTCTAAAAGCTTATAATCAACTACAGTATGTCCCTTCTTTCTATTAGCCTGTCAAACCAAGTGGCAGAAGAGTGGCTTTCACAGAAATAGGTCAGTTTATATGCCTTCAGTATGATGTGGATTGCTTTGTTAAAATATTACAGCAGTGATTGTGTTCCCTCAGCCTCCATAATTCATTGGATCAGATTTTTAAGATAATACTAAAGTCATCACTAAAAGAGTGTCCTAGCTATTAAAACAGGTAAAAAACTTGGTCAAAACCCATCTTTGCTAGTGCCCGATTAATAAGTTCAATTTTCTAGCTGAACTAGATAAACCTCATTACTGTGAATACAAACTCAGAAACTAATTTAGTTGCCAAGGGGAATATAAGCCACATTATCAGTACAGTTCATAAAATGAATAGCTTCCACTAATATACCAAAACCTCCTCCCTCCTCCTGGTGACTGAAGCATTAGAGCAGTAACAGTGACCATTTGAGAGATTCCCTTCTGGCTCCACATTCATTTAGGGTGGTGGAGCTGAGCTTTCTCTAGTGAGCCCAGTTTCCTTTCCCTGGTGGAGAGGTTGTGCTCGTGTGCAGAGAGCCCACTTCCCTCCACTTGCAAAACAGCTTTGGGTAATTTCATCTCAGCAACTCAGTGAGACTGAAGTGGGACAAACATAATGCTGTCATAAATTTTCATAGAAATATCTCAGGGTTAAACATATTCTATTTGTACCTAGGGTGACTCTGGCCAGAATTGGTTACACGCAGGTTTATTGTGTGTATGTACATACTATATATATAAAAATAAAATATATATACACACACTTATTTCCTAGATGCTTCTCTATCAGATGCTCAGCTGCCACTTCTGTAAGATAAAAACGCTAGTTAATACTATACAGTAAGGAAACCAATATTCACTTGAAATTCTAGACGTCATCCTAAATGCAGAATGCAAGGTAGTGTTCTGCTTACATCTCAGAGAGCAAAGCTTTAATTTTTAATGTTGCAGAGATGCTCTTTATCGCTGTCTTCCACATCTTCAAGCATAACAGCATTTCACAAGTGTTGCTAAAACAGTTGCCCAAGGTGCAGCTGAACATCTGGATCACTCTCTTTTTCCATTAGGCAGAGGATCCAGCATGGCAGGACTACATGTGCTCACCCCCAAAAATAACTGTTCAGTTTGATGCCAAAGGGGGAGTGCAAGTTTCCTAAATACTTCAAACTTTTGCTTTAAATTTGTATAACAGGGCAGAATTTCAAATTGCTTCAGCCAAGGAGGCTGCTGCACCCTCCTAAAAGCTGCTAGGTGGACTGTCTTCAGAGGCCACCACATTTCTTGCCGCCAAAACAAAGTGTGAGTGTCTAGGATGCAATAAATTTAACTCCCATAAGTGGGACATTTTTAGAAAAAAGTCAATTAGTTTCACTTCAGGAAAGAAATATTTCATGCAAGCTTTCTGCTTAGGACAAGATTTTGTCACTGGTGTTGTGTAAATCCTACAGTGAGTCAAAGACCCAAGAATGGGTCAGAGGATCCAGATGACTTAAAGAAATGCATGAAATCACTTACATAAGCAAAAAAAAAAGCAGTAAGTGGACTGGGCTGTGTGTGTCTATTCACACAAGTATACTTACATTAACACCATCATTTATGAAACTGTGATCAAATGTATTCAACAGCTTCACTCACAGTTTGGCCTTGGCTCTGGATTTGAGAAGGTCCTGGCACCTGACATTTCTTTTCTAAAAATATAGCTTGCCAAAAATATCCTCCCACTTCCCTGAGTTTCCCCATTCCTGAAAAAACAACCGTGTGTCCAGTGCATACATAAGTTATATTTAGCTCTGCAACAAAAACATGAAGCTCCTTGAGAAGAGTATGAGCAGGATACAAACCATTGTCTTCCAAGCATCAGACCTAAGACATCTCTATTTATGTACACAAAAGCTATCACAGATCATCTGCAAGGTATTTTTTTAGTCTCTGTATGATTTTAAAATATTATTCAGGACTGACTTGCTAAAATGTCTCTTTTCCACTAATTCTTGTTGCAAACAGAAGCCAGCTGTGCCAGAGGCAAAGCCTTCCACATACTGGGAAGCTACACCCATACATTCTGCGTGGCCTGGCACCCGCTGGAGTGGCTCACCCATAGGAAGAGGACAAAACTGCAGCAATGAAATCCATCAGGTTGAGGTGGCAGCCAAATTTTGCAGACTTCTGTCTTTGTATTTGTCTGCAGCCTTTTCAGTACATCGCCTAACAGTAATAACTCTGTGTGTAGAATACCCGTGGCGCAGGAGAACAGGCTTCCTTGGACAGGGAACCTTTTTATAGCACTTTAATACTTCCATCAGAAATTATTTGACTCAACATGTCAAGATAATTAACTCAGTCTTTGTAAATGATTTGACCAACAAATACTGACTAAAGAAAAATGCCTAGTTTTCTCTGCATGCTCTCACCCTGACCCCTGACATATCAACAGGTAATAAACTATTTTATTCCTATTTTCACTTCAACAAATGTCCCTTAGAGCATCAGTTTAGCTCATTCATAAGAACCAGTTGGAGTAGATATTTGAAAGTAAAAGTACATTCTCTAAGGCTATAAAAGCTTCATTAAATAAGACTGGATTCATATCAACATTTCAAAAGGGAGTCCCTTTTCACTTTCAAATGTTCCTCCAGTCTAACAACTTTTACATCACTTCTAAGGGCTGGCTCTAAGTCAACAGCTTCATTTCCCAAGTCAAGTAGCAGTACACTTACTTATGCTACTGTACGTGGGCAGTTTGCCCTGGAAAGCCCTATAATTAAAAGAGTTTAGGCAAGAACTCGGCAATAAATTGTCCCTGAATACCAAACGTACATACACAGAGACAGAGGAAGAAAGCACTTTACAAATAATAGGATTGAAAGCAATAAACACTCACAGCATTCGTGCACATTTAAATGGACAGATGGAGCTTTTTGGGCCTATCAGGTCAATAATCCACAAACTAAGAAGGATTTATGTGATAGACCGTAATGGCTTAAATCCACTTTAAAAAGGAGTGTTACAATAACTTGGAACAATGCTCAGTATATTCAGGGGGCTGATGTGGTAAATAACAATGAACCTTTTTGAATTAGCACAGTTATTTAAAAATCAAAGGTACAGGTGAAATAACAGGGTTTTTAAATGTCTCTATTCCACTGATCTTCAAACTACCCAAGCTTTAATACTGAGTGTCACAACAGTGAGTCAGAGGCAGGCTGGCAGAGCAGCCTTTCCCCAGGGAGCGGTGCAGGGCCAAACCTCCTTTCTCTTCCTGACTTGAGGAAACCAAATGCGCTACTTTGGGAGGTAGTGGGAAGACGCTTACTGCTGGTGCAACATATGTTGGTTTTCCTTTTTCCCTTAGTTGGCCTCTAAGCATTACCCCTAACCTTTCAAAGGCTCTCAGCTGCCATGAAGCACGTTGAGCCCAGCCTGAATGAGGCTACCCAGGTGTGGTCAGAGCCCTGCTGATTCCCCGTGGGAAGGGGAAACGGTCTCCACCTGGTCAGAATGGGTTGCTCTTAGCTAGTCTGTTACAGGAGCAGGGTGGGTAGAGTTCCTAAAGATTTTGCCTCTTCTGTTAGCTAAGCAATTTAGCAACTTGAACTTGGGTTAGGCAAACATGTGAGAGAGATTTCATGTGTCCTTTTTTGACCAAGCAGGAGCAGGACTTCTTGGGTGCATCATGAAGCTGATTTAATGAGGTAGATAAGTGTTTATTTTATTGCTATACCTGGGAGTGAGTCTACAAATAGTAGCAAGTATGAGTTCAAGCTCTCATATACCTTGCTGGGTAGTAGTCTATTTCTGTATTGTCTTCTCCTCTAAAGAACCTTTCCTATTTCCAGATTCTTGGCTCTGGCCTCCTTAGAGTTTCCTACCCCTTCCCTCAAATTTCCTTCCTTCTCCAAACTTTTTTTTTTTCCTTTTAACTACCTAAAATATTGGAAAGTTTCTATACTGCAGTCTTAGCAACAGTAGTTTGCATGCATTGGAATTGCTCCAATAGCTTGGAAATATTTCATTATAACTGTGTCTGTCAATATTGTTACAAGGCATTAGACCAGCTTTTTGCTATCTGTGGAAGGTATGGCCTCACAAGTTAACAAGGAAGTTGTATTTCATGGTGTTTAGAAGCTAGGATGGTTATGAGGAATACAACAGGCACCACTTACAGAGAGGCAATTCCCCTCACGCGGAGGAGTGGGCAAAGCTCAAGGTACTTCTCTTCCTCCTGTTCTTAAGTAAACCGAGTGATATCTGAGGCACTCAGATACGCTGGATACAAGTGTCCCATTGAAACCAATAAACAAATACAGAATAAACAGAGAAGCCCCAGGGAATGCTGTGAGCTGCTCACCAGCATGTTCTTGGATGCATGCATATTGCTCCTTTTCAAGTCAAGAGCAGTTCTGCCTGCATCCCAGGAAAGTACGTGGTTAAACACGTTGATCTATGTTTTTCTCTTTGTTACTTTCAAGAAGTTCAAAAGACTTACACCCACCAGCAGCAGAAATTTGTGGGAGCTGAACAAAGGAAGGATGCTAGGAGTTTGTTGACTTAACCACTTGTGGTTGGTTCTGTGTGCTTGTTCCCCTGATGTGTGAAATATATGTATAAAATAGAAGCAGCTTGAGATGTGTCTTTTTTTAATTGAAATGTGTTCTTTTTTAATATATGTATATACAAATGGAGCCTAATCTGTTCCAAAACATGTTTGAACTACAGAAAAATGAAGAACTGGACTTCAGTGTGAACTTGATTGATTGCTTATTCTATTTGTATAGAGCAGGACAGGAGGGGGAAGGGGGAATAATGGTGACTTCATAGGTCAGGTTCCTTCTGTAAGAATGATGCCCCTTCTCTTAATTTTCTTCCTGTTGTTTTTTACTCAGTCCTTTTTTCTGTGTCTTTAGAGCAATAAATAATATCTGTTTGGGAAAATGTCAGGGGAAGAACCCTTCAGGTGCCCAAGAGAACTCAGGTTATCTCCAAATACAGTTTTGCAGATGGTGCTTTATTTTCTCTCTCTGATGATAAAAAGGTCAGGAACAGCATCTTTGAAATGTATGAATCTTTTCATAATTTCTAAAACAGTCATTCTTTTTTCCACTGAGCAATGAAGAAAAATCCCATTTAGAAAATCTGAAGAGGAGAAAGCAGGGCTGCGGAGGCCTTGCTAAGCTTGGCAGTTCAGCATACCTGGCATTCATAGTTATTCAGTGCAGAACCTGAACAGGTACTTAACAAGCTCTTAATTCTGAAACTAAGTTTAAATATTCTTTTAAATTGGGTCCAGGATTACAGCTGAATGTAAAGAAGGGTTTCATGATTTGCTGACAGTCATAGGAAAATAAAGAAGTAATTTTGATTTGAGCCAATGAATATTTAAACAAAAATTCACAGAATTAAGAACTAAAAAGAATCACTTGTGGTGAAGAAGTGTCTTGATTGGCCTGAAACAGAGTGGTGTTTTCAATTTGAGCTTTCTGAATAATTTTTAAATACATTTTGAAAATCATTTCAAATGGAAAAGTTGTTTTGTGCTTGAAAAGCAAAATACATCACTATCAAAAATGTCAGAGTACAATGTTTTTACTTTTCAGGCTTGTTTGTCGTGCCCCCCTCCCCCAGCCCAACGACAGCTATTTCTAAGAACAGACACTTTGGTAAAATTGATCCAAATTAAAAAAAAATATGTTTGTAACTCTGTATAGAATCTGTATCACTTGATGTTCCAGGCAAAAATTTTGTCCAACTATGATCTGGATGTTGCAGGAAACATTAATAGCACTTTACTTCTATAACCTTCTGCCCTGCATAATCCTTCAAGTGTCAGGGTATATACTGGCTTAGACAGGTTATCCCCAGCAAATGGATAACTCATGAGTGAGCAGAGCAGCAAGATAGGCAGTGTGTCGGTGTCAGCAGTAAGATATCAGTCTGTGATGGCAGAGCAAGAAAATGTTTAAATGGAGCTATTTGTTATGTACTAATGCCGTGATGAACACAGAAGTCTGGATAAAGCTGAAGGTGGAATTTCTGATATGTACAAGGGGTACATGTTCATTGACTGTGGGAGACTGAACATCGCTATGCAGGCAAAAGCATCTTGTGATGAGGTCAGCTAGAAGAAGCAATAGCAGAAATATCAAGAGTTCCCAGGGGAAATCCTGACCCCATGGAGCTGGCTGGGAACTTTGCCATATGATGTACTCCACTGCCTTCCTCTTTGTTATGGGACCCAGGGTACTTCTGGGGTTGTGAGTCTGAGTGTGTCTCCCAGTTGCATACCAAATAGGAACTTAGCTGGGCATATATTTCATTTTCTTCTTTGCTTGTGTCCACTCTCCTGCCCCATGCATAGGCTGTTTCACACAGAAGCCCAGCTATGAGGGATGTCAAACCTGATCACATCCTAACAGGTCCCTGTCTGGGTGACCAGGAGATCAAAATGTTATAATGTGCCATAGTAGAACATTGCCCCCTGCAGTGGGAAGGAGTGGATGCAACCGGAGGAACCACAAGTCCCTCCTTCCTGCCCCTGTGCAGGTTTCTGCAGGTGGTCTATAGGCAAGTCTTCTACAAAAACAGATCAACAGCAAGGAAATCAACTCATGTTGATTATTTCACGTTGTATGAATGCATTCAAAGTTTCCATATGTCAGGGGCAGATTATTTTCATCATGAAACTTTAAGCTGCTATTTATAACAACTAGAGCTAGCTACATCCGGTGCCTCTGAACTCAGCCCCTTCATGCAAGGGTTAGTGTCTTTACTTGCTGCAGAATAGTATGATTTCCATATCCTCAGAGCCAAGGGCTGTGATACCTCTTGAGTCCCTCAAGCTCAGATTGCAGGCATCTACAATTTATCCTGAGCATGCAAAGGTCTTAAAACAATATGAGCAATAGAGAGGAAAACACGTGGGGAAAATTGACTTCAGGTGTTTATCTTACCACAAGATCTTCCTCCCCCCCCCCCCCAACANGAAGCTCTATGACAATCTACTTGGCTTTTTAGCATATTGCTTGTGGACCCTTTGCATAGTCACTGGACTTGTTTTAATCTTAGTCTCCAAACTGGCCAAAGAAATTCTAGCAGCTTGACTGGAGCCCAGAAATAGACTCTCCACAGTTGAGAACTCGGGTTTTATCGCAAACTGACCTGAGGGTGTTTATCAATGGGTAGCTTATATTTACCAAGTATTTCAGGCTTTGTTTGTATCTTCTAATTAAATCAAACCAACATAATCATACAATCAACATCATAAAAACCAGGTCAGCATATACTATTCATAAATTATCACAAGGCATCTGTCGCATGCTTAATCTACTTTTTAAAGTGGGGGGCTGCCTTTGCTTAAGCCTGTGTCTTAAGCTACTGCTTTAGCCCCCTGTGGTTTGACAGTGCATGATTGGAAGGCAAGATTACTTGTGCTTATTGTACAACATACAGTGTAGAAGCAGCTCACTCATTATCAAACAGTATCTCTAAACAGGTTGTTTAAAGCTTTTAACATTGGTCCTGAAAAGCTAGGATCCATGCTAGCAGCCCTTCACACTGAATAATACTTATTCCTAAAATTGAGAGGGGGTAGAATTGTTTACTTGTTTTGAGATAGGGAAAAAGGTTACTTTGAGGTATGCAGAGAGTGTTAAATGAAAAAATTAAAGTTTTAAAGATAAAGCAGAGTGGGGATTAAGGAATTGCTCGCTCTTTGGTCTGCAATTGTCATGTAGCGTTTTAGGGCATGGAATTCTGTGTGTTACTGGATTCAGCACAACTCCCTCCATCTCTCAGAGTAAATTGTAGAATTTCCCTCTTCACTTTGGCTGCTGCAATCACGGTAAAGATTAGAGGCAGGGAAAGAAATAGTGCTTTATGTTGCATGCACTGTGAAGGCGAGGAAGATGTAGTAAAAACCATGTGTCTGTTGACCTCTTGCCTCTGTACCTGTATGAGCTACCAAAACCCTGGAGGTAGACAGCTGCAGAATATAGTACACCGGTTCTTTCTCCTCCTGTGTCAAGTGAGGGAATGGAATAACAAAGCTTCCACTCCAGCCTCAAACTCACCTGCTAACATGCGTGGCTCCTGGAACAGCTGCAGGAAGGGAGTGATACCTGAGAAGGTCACTGTTGAAAAGAATACCTTCGGTAATGCCTCTTGTTCTAAACAGTCTAGTCCAGATTGATCAGACAGACAGTAGAGAGCATTGCATTTCATTTAAGGAGCAGCATGATATCTGCCTCAGTCAGGACTATCCTGGTTGGGCCTTCATCATGAGCATCTGACCAGCACCACTAAGAAGTAGCCAAGAGAACATCGGTTTGACCACACCGATTTGTCTTTTGCATGTCTCCGTGAGTATAAATGGAGAATTGATTTTAATTAAGGTGTCTTTATAGGATTCTTCTATGGTGTCCCAAACAGTGTCTACCAATAGAGGATCTGTCCTTTCTGGCAAACGGCAATATCACTTTCACTTCATATCACCTTCATTGTCCAGGCCTAATTCCCTTGAGGACAAACCTTACCATTCTGCAATGAAACAGGATCAAGCAAAATGTTACCAGAATTGGGAATCGCTGTGTTCCCTGTAATGCTTCTTGTACTCAAATAATATTCTGCTTTATCAGTGGAAAAAGCAGGCAATGAGCTTCCATAAGGGCTGTGACAATGGACCTGTCAGTCACCTCAAAATTTTAACTCTGCAAAAAGTAAATGGATTTACGCAAATCTTCTAGGGACTTCTTTCACTGCAGTTGCGTAAATTTGCATAGTGATTCACAGATAAGTGCATGCCAATAGCCACTTCTGTGAACAGATGTTGACAGAAGTATCAACAGAAGTATCAGAGTTACGTGAACAAGTATGTCTTTTTGCATGCACAGAGAAATGCATAATCTAGTAGTATGCTAGAAATTTCAGTTAGTTCTGCCTTCCAACATGTGTATCGAGTCGCTCCATGCTAATCAGCCTTTGCAGAAGTATTGATGCTTCTCAGTAATATCAAGCAAGAATTTAGAATAAGAAGGGGAGAACCAGAAGAGTTGTGCTGCGGTAATATTGGTAATAGAAACACTGTATGCATATTTTATGACATCTTATTAAAAAAAAAAAGCAACATTCAATTTCAAATGGTGTGTTTGTCAAACAGTGCACTGATTGAATATGTTCTTAGCCATTATCATAACAATAATGTAGCAAATATTGAAATAATTACCTAAAACTTCAAACATTTGGTATGGGCTGTTTTAATAACAGGTTTGAAGGAATTTACTTGGCTATGTATCTCCCTTGCATGTCGGTGTTATCAAGATGAATCCTATGAAACGCGGACATTTAGTAGAGAGCTGTCACAGACCAGCATGATATAGTGGAAAAGAGAACAAGTTTTGAATCAAACCTCAGCATCCTTTATGCAGCAAAACCACTTGTTAACTAAAAAGTAGGGATAACCTCCTTTGCTGATGACAGAAGCAAAGGAGGTTTTTATAAACGGCAATACATTTGCAGACACTAGTATATTTTTCAGACCGAAATGAAATTAAGCAGTATGTAGCCCAAACTCAGAGTCAGGGAAGTGAAATGCATATAATTGTTCTGTTCCTCCTCTGTTATTCTGAAGCAAGTCAACAGTGCTACTCCAGTACCAGATCAGTTTCTATAACTAAATACAAAATCTGAGATGCACTTAGACCATGGATTTTTTTTTCAGGTTTCTATTGTGATTAACATGGACTCCATCTACTTCTATTTTTATGTTCTCATTGCTGTTTTCTTTCAGATTATACATAACTAGCATTCTCTGAACTCTGTTTTTGTTTCATCAGAGTATGAGGTACTGGAAATCTTGTTTTCCCTTTTTAATACTCTTCATCATGCTTTTGCTTTTGATTTGTGCCCAAGAAATCAAATTTTCCATTACTAGAAACAGTCTAGTAACACTTTCTTCTTCTTTTTAACATGGCAAATCATCTGAAGCAGACCCTTACCCATCTGGAGCCCTCCTTTTACTGCAGACAGGAAGCGGGTGGCTTGATGAGATCATGCTAAAAAGGAAGCAGAAGGGCAAAAAGAAAAAGGGGGAGGGGGGGGAAGAGGAAAGATATTCAATTCTTGAAGATTTGTACTTAAAGTCAGGTCCGGAAGTCCTGTCCTGAAGGTTAATTTAACTACTCCAAACATTGTAATTGTTGTAGGCGATTCCCTGCTGAGGGGAAC
>WAAD01019995.1:0-33757 GCA_013389945.1 Fregata magnificens
TCCACTTTGTCGTCACAGCTATTGAGCTCTGTACAATCAAAACACTCCCTAGAAAACCAATAGATGATGACTTCAGGGCTAAACGTTGTTTTTCAGGAGCAACATATGCTACGGTCCGCTTCTAAGCTACCTTCTTGGATTTCCTCTGATTTCACATGCAAAAAATAGAGCACCTACAGATCAAGTGTGATCTGCAGATTAATAGGTCACACAGCCACTAAGACAGCTATGGGTGACAAAGTGCCCTATGGGCTACTGCAGACCTAGGTAAGTGAAGCGAGAGAGTTATGCTGAGTAAACCTGGGGCAGAATTTGCTAATAGTTTGCTGCAGAAAGCTGCATAATGCTGTGTAGGCTGAGAAGCCATAGGTAGCTTCAGAGAAGCCCTTCCCAGAGCAAAAGATGGGGATGGCTGAAAAGTTTGACTTGCTGCAAAACACATTTCTCCTGTCTCACTAACTTCAAAAGACTTCTAACTGCCATGTGCTTGGTCCACAGACAACAGCAGGGAGAGGGAGCACTTAGTATCAAAAAAACCATTTTGGTCTGAGTTTGGTACATAAGTACTTAGACTTCTCAAGCTACCACACGGTATGGTTTCATGACAGGTCACAAAAAAGGAGAAATGCAAAACTGCAGCCAGAGAAAACTCCTCTGTGCGAGGTCCCTGATAGTGGAGAGCTGGCAGCTGGAGTGCACACCTCAGCCTCGCTCCTGTGTCATAAGCTTATGCATCAAGCATGTCAGATCAGTAAATCAGATGAGGCACCTATAGCTGCCATGAGTAATCACAGCCCAGAAGAAGGACTGTGGCACTGCATGGGCAGAAGACACTCACTTACATGTAGGGGACTACAAGACAGAAATCAGCTATACGTTTTACACTAAGTGTGGGAATTGACAAATCTGGTATGAAGCATGTGCCTGAAACACTGCTACCTTGTCTGTTCTTACCCACATACTCTGAAAAATTAATGCTCATAGTCTCAGCCTACAAGCAGAGTTGGAAAGATTTACACAGAGGCTGGAGAATGAATGTCATAACTTTGGCTTTACACTGCCAGGGAATTTCCTTGCAATAGGGGGATTCATTCCCAGATTCCCCTGAGCAAACCATGACAGCTGGAGCAGAGACCAAGCATCTGCTTAGTCTCCTTTCATATTAACTCAACCTAAAAAAATAGGTGTTTATACTGTCAAACAATATTAATATTCTGCAGCTGTGCGTTATGTTGCTTTTAGGATAGCAGCATATTTTTTCTGAAATACTTTGCATATTATTTAGTAAAGTACCCTCGATCAGTGCAGACAGGATTCTGGGCTCCCATCTGTTTTACACCAGTGTAATTTCAATTACTTCAGCAGAGGAAGTCACTGTTTTATACAACCAAATTAATCAGAACTACGTCCTATGTCTCAGCATCTTAGACAAATAGGAGAAAGAGTTTATACATTCATACCATAACTTGAATTTAATTTAAGGAGGTCAGATTGTTCAATATACCTGCTCCCATGAGCAAAGAACTTGAAGAAAATTGGTACTATAATATTCCTGAAAACTAGTTGTTTCACATGAATACAAATTATTTTGTGGCAGTAAGCCTGCAATTATATGGCTACTGTTGCAGTAAAGAACAATGATAATTCTTGTATTTCACTCCTAGTCAGTTTTGTACTTATTGGATGATCTTCAAATTTTTTTTTTTTTGCAATATTTTGTTTGATAAAAATGATGGCTCTACATATAGCAAAATGGAAAAATTTAGCCAGATTAAACATGAGAGAGCATTTTTAGGGTATCACATGGCATAAAGAAATAAATTCTTAGGCCAGTGTTCAGCATTTTTAGCTTGACTATTTTAAAGTGTCTACTTCTGAATTGACTCAGAAAGGAAATATCTAATATATGAATAAATGCTGATTAGACAAAATTTCTGACCTGGCCCACTTCAAATGTATTTGGAAATACTAATAGCTGGAACATGCCAAGCATAACTAGCTTAATGGTCTTAAAAAAAAAAAAAATACCAACAATGTTACATATGAGGACACCAAAGCATAAGCAAAGAGCTACCTTCATCTACCTAGCAAAGCAAGATCACTGAAGCCAGCAAGGCTACCTTTGGAGAAGTGCCACGTACCTCGCTTGGGTACCACTGTCACCCTTGCAGCAGCTCACAGGTCTGTACCAGTGTCTGTATGTACAGATACATACACTGGGTATGTATACATGTGCCCAGGAGGGGGGACAAGTGTTCAGTGAGTGGTCACACACCAGTCTGCCATAGCTTGCATGTCACTTGGCTTGAACAAAAGAACTGTTGAGTTACACAGAAGCTGTGGCTGCAATGGTCCTACGCAGGCTCAGAGCTTTTCATCTGTCCCTTACCAGGGTGCAACCTGCGCTCTGAAAGGACACCTTTCCAAGCAGAAAGACACGAGCCTGGTTGTTTCTGGAAACAGGAGCATGCTCCTTGTTCCTCTTCTCTCCACACCCATTTCCTACACTCCTCACACCTGCTGTGATATATCTTCACTTTTTCTGGGGAAGATGCTACAGTGTGTACAAGACTGCACCTGCTCTTAACATGTCCCTAAGAAACGGCATGTATTGAGGCTTAAAACTCCTAAAACAGGTGGCCACTTCTCGGGGAAGGCAAGCTCTTGAGATACAAAGTATTTGATACCAAATGGCCTAAGAATTCCTGTAATGGCAAATGTTGCTTCTGTGAATTGAAAATGCCAAAGGAAAAGGCAGGGAGCTGCTTTCTGAAGCCAGCTGAGAGGGACAGAGCATAGCTGCTGAAGCAGTCAGCCGCGATGGAAGAGGTGAGGTGCTGAGGATCACCTTGAGCTCTGTGCACAAGAGCGAGCTGAGCTTTGCGGAGTCTCTGCCGTATCAGATACCTCCTGCAGCAATATCCTGCAGAGGCCTAAGGTTGCTGTAGCAACTACAGTAATTTAAGAAATATTGAGAGAGAGAGAGAGGAAGAGCGCAGTTGTAACAACAGCAATAAAATAAAAAAGTAGAGTATGTCTTAAAACATCCTACTGCTCTCAGAAAACGAAAAAGGCCACAGAGCAGCCATAAAGGAAGAAGGCATTTTAAGGAAGGCATGATACCGAACACGATGTTACATGTTGCAGGGTGCTAGAGCACAATAGGCCCCGAACAGTAAACAGCGAGTCAATAGAGATTAGAGGTCTTGCATCATTTGTTGACGTTCACTGCTGCCAGGTACTTCCAGAAGGACAGTAATAGGAAAAGTTGCCAACAATAAGGCTTCTAAATGAATGATAAAGGCAAGACTGACTCACAGAGAAAGACACTTGAAACGGTGACTGATTTACCATGTTGTGCTTTTGGCTATGGTATAATAGGTAATTTAAAAATGGTTTTCTTCTTTCCCTGTCTGTGGAAGGAAAAACAAGGTGATTGGTCAGAAGCTTGCATTCATTTGGGAAAAATAAGCCTGCTATGCCAGGGACTCTTCCGTTGCATTGACAGCTGCAAAATAAAGATTTAAGTTTAGAGGGGACTTACTCATGAGTCCTTTCTTGCATTAAATATGTTCTCTCAGAGTTGTGAAACTTTATTCTCACCCATACATATCACCAAAGCAGGTTCACAAGAACACTGCAGCTACATGAACCTACAAGAAAATTAGATGTTTCTAGAAATATCATAGAAACATTCACCAGTTTCCTGAATGCCATAGAGAACAGCGGATCAAACATCAACCAACAAGCCTTCAAAATGCATGTAGGTTTGTTTTATTTTCCTGCATGATGTGGAAGGGTGAGGGCCCGTTTGAAAGGGCAGAAAGAGTAGAGGTGTGAATGGGGAAGCTCTGAAGAAAGAGGGGTTCAGGTGATCTTTGTGATGGCCAGCGTGATTTGGATATATCTTTAACTGCTTGTCCTGGAACTAACTTGCATTCCTGGACCTCTGTTTAGTTTGATGTGATATTCCATCACAAGCATAGATCTCCCGCTGCCCTGATTTTTAAGGGATTCTTGAATACCGTTTTGGACTAGCAACATATTCTCCTATTGACCTCAAAGAGTGTTTCCCTTAGAAACTACTGAACTGAATAAGGACCATGCCGTGAAGGACCATGCTGTTCTGTGAGAAGTATTTCAGGCCTCTGTAAAATGAAAGTCATTTTTCTGCATGGAAGGTCAAGAGCCAGCAAAATCCTGTGTATGTGCTTAATGCATAATCACAGAAGTAGCTCACCGGCACTCAGCTGGCGTATACGCAAGAATCATTTAAATCAAGATCTAGATAGCTATTGCTTGATCAGTTACTGAAGTTATATTTCACCTTCAAATGTATTCCTGTGAGTAATGGTTTCTAATATTTTTATAATATGATTTTCTCTGACTGCATGGCCTTGTATTTACCCACATTAAAATTTAAAACCTTGTTGTAGTCTTTATCATAGGAAAGAAAGGTCGTCTACTCATGTGTAAACAAACCATTAATCTTCTCTGTTTCAGCAAAAGCCTGTTGAATTGAACAAACATTTACTCAATGATCATAATTACAGTGTATGTCAGTTTATACAGTCCCAAGTGTATTGAATCTATGTAAAGTGTCTTTAAAATACTGCAATTATTTTAAAGACACAAATAAGTCCAGAGATTTAAGAACAAGATCACTCTAGTAGACTGTCTAAAAAAGTAGTCTGCTCCTACTTTTTTGTTTGTTTTTGTTTTGGGGACTGATTACTAAATTCTGCTAATCCCCATTGAGGAGACTTAATTATTGTAATCATTTTTACTCAATTTTAGTAAATATATTGTAATAGAAATAATTTAATGAATAGTCAGAGTCAGTTCATACTCATGATCAGATGTCTTTAAGAAGCACAAGGCTACAAAACCTATGTTTCTTTATCCCAGTCTAGTCAAGTGACACCAGAAATACACAAAGGAATTCTCCATTACATTTTTTAACTGCTAAAAAGAAATTGATTCTTACCTTTCCAAAACTCCCTTTCCCAATAGCCCGCAATATTTGAAAGTGGTCAAAGTTAACTGCAAAATAAAGGAGAGAAGAAAAGGAAAATAGTTTGTAGAGTGCTGTCAGAATCAGAAATCAGATAAGAAAAGTTATAACAGTGTTTCCAAGTAATGTCATTTTACCATGTGGTATTTACTTTTTCTCTGAAAACACCAAACATATTTAATATCTAGCAAAGAGGAGGTTTGCTTTAAAATATGCTCCATTAATTTTATTCATCAACCCATCTTGGTCCAATGCCTCCAGTGGCCAATATCTCCAAAAAGAAACATACTTCTGTCCCAACCAAGTAACAAGACGTAAGTTAGCATTACGCAGCCATTAACAAAAACTGCTCAGCATTTTCCAGAAAGACTAAGATCTATTAAAAGGGTACTGAATAATTCAGGTAAGTACCACCATCTGCTTACAGATATGTAGTAATATAAGGATAGTATTGTTACAGTAATCACTCTACAGGATAATTCCCATTTTCTGTTACAGTGATGGAAGCTTGTCCCATGATGAGCTAGCAGGATCAGCTCCCCGAACTTTGTCACCTTAATACAATACATAATGCTAATATTGTAAGACTATTTCATAGATGTAGCATAAGTTCATTTTGGGAGATTTCGTTTTAGCTTGACAGTAAAATGGATTTACTCCCGCTTCATGAAAATCTGACAGCACAGTCTGCCCTAGACACTGAAGTAGTTTGCTGTGAAGGCAAGTGAGAGATTTCATTTCTCAGAAATGTCATTATTGTTGGTGCTGCATGAGACTGAACACAGCATGACCTCCAAATCTCTGGTTCATTGGTAGGTCTGGTGGTTTAAAAAAAATCCAACAACATCCTGAACAAAATTGATACGGAGCCACTGAAACACAAACATGACAATGTGTGATACAGTTTTTACAGTCACTTGTCAGAAAAGAACCACACTTAAAGCTAAACTCAGTGATCCAAAGTTGGCAAAGTTCAGTGCAACTTAACAGGATTTTTTTTAATTGAAACTTTCTTACATTCCTGGCTTTTGTCATGTACCTCCATCTATGCGCCTGTTATTGGCCTAACAGGAATCAGCAAAATTATGGAGACAGACTGTCACTGGAAAACTGTGGTAACATTAGCAAGTACAATAAAAATGTGATTCACATCATGATGAAGAAGAAAATCCTATAAAACTAATAATACTTTAAATATCTGTCAAAAAATTTGTATCAGCTCAAGCTAAGCACGGAGTAGGAAGTTGCAAGTTTGAAATCAAGCCACTGAAAAGGGCTAAAATCTTATTTTCCCTGTGCCAGTAATATCTCATTTACACTATTAATGCCACTTATAATATATTTAAGCCTTTGTTTATTTATGCTTGCTTACATTGTCTTCAAGGAAACATGGTTGCTCCTTTCTTTAGTGCAGCTATAGCAACCACCTTCCTGGTAATTGCTGGAGACCAAATCAAATCCAGAGCTGACAGAGCTGAAAGCAGCAGACTCTAGTCTTTAGCAAACAAAGATGGTAATTCTGAATATAGCAGTTTTAGGATTCAGAGACTAAAATGAAAATGCATAACCTCGCAAAGGATTTATAAGCTGCTTGGAAATTGGAAAAAAAATTTTGTGCTGAATCACAGTTAGGGTTATCCAGAGGTTTGAGAAGCAAGATTGTCCATCAGTGACCTGCAGCTGGTCTCTGCACAAAGATTTTACCAGTGGGGCACTGTCTTGTAGTTTCTGCTGGTCAATACTGGTGTGATGGACAAGACGGTCAGTTTAGCAAAACCACCTTCCACACAGACTTACATTAACTTACTTCTTGTTCCCACAGGTCATCCCTCCCAAGCGCATGCCCCTGAACAGAGGATTTGAGAACTTAATTACTGGGATCTTCAAGTTGGCCCTCAAGTTCAAGTAGGAATTCAACAGAGCATTGAAAAGGTTCAAAACAATGTGTTAATCTCTTCATTTCTTTGATAGGGAAAATTCAGCAATTTTTCCCTCCAGCATGCTGGTGTTGTCTGTGTCACTCCCCTGCTTTCAAGCCTTCTGATGTTTCCTGTTTATTTTACCATTTTTTAAGAAACACGTTCCTTAAAGAAAGCTGAGTTTGAGTTTGTTCTTTATCTTGCAATCATTCAGCTGAGGCCGGTTCTCAAAAACAACTGGAAAACTGTTGAAACAGTCTGTAATTATCTAAATTTCAGTCAAGCCACATTTCAGTAAGACTTGACTCTATTATTGTCCTGAAGCCTGTCTGGTTTTGAAAGACATCAGTTTGGTGAATTATTTTGTTTTTGTAAAACTAAGATTAAGCATTTATTTTTAGCTATGAGAAGGACATTTTTTATTGTCCATATAATTTCTATTCTATTTCTCTGTACTTCCTTCTTTAATGGTGTTTATTGCTCTGAATGACTAGAACAACTTTTTTTAATTGGATTTAATTGTAAATTGGACTTCTGTAAGAAAGAAATTATTAAATGAGGCATTAGACCATGGAATTTAAGATGGATTATTACTAAGTCAAATAAGTGGTTAAAAAACACAGCCACAACAGTTGATAAATTTTCTCAATTTTTATGTTTAATGTATAGAAAGTGGGTTGTTACACTTTCAGATCTTCATTAAGAAAAAAAGAGTACTTTCTTTCTCTAGTTCACTGCCCCATAAGCCTTTTCTTATAACAAGGTACAATGATTGCAACACGTTTTGTGCAATAAAAAAGAAAGATAATTTTAAGTGACTATGTAAGTATGTAAAGACAACTGAGCCTACATTTGAAAAGAGCTAGGCTTGCAGCCACTGTAGTGTTCTGCAAAGGGTTAATTCACTAAGGTGAGACAACTTGGTCTCTTTTGATCATACTCACATACTCACGACATTGTAGATTAAAAAACTGGGGAAGTTCCTCCCTTGGGATGTTAGGAAAGGATCATAAAAGGGATACCTTTGCAGTTGAGACCAATACCACATTCAACTGACTAAAACTAAGATGCTTTAAGCAACATTTCCATCAACAACAGATAAGCCATGCAGAAGTCATGTTAGCATCACAGCCCTGATAAACAGTGAATGGTCAAGCTAAGTTCACTGCCACGTTATTATTACAGTAGTCATTCTCCTCAGGTGTTTTCCTCAGGTTTTTTTAATCTCACAGTCTCAAAATTTTTGCCTTATTTTGTTCATCACACTTTTTTTTTTAGGTTCTATATGTGCTTTTTCTCCCTTTTGGTGAAAATTCAACACCACAGGGTCACCACTTATTCTGAGAAGAATTACAGCTCACCATGACCTCTGGCATTTCCAATGTTTAAAACATCATCAAGATCAGACACTGCCATTTCCTCTGTGCCACAAAGATATCACAAGTATTGTATTCTTGTCCTCTAAAACATGACATGTCTAACTCTTGTGGAGCCTGGTGTTGTAGCTAATGACATTTTTCTAGCGCAAAGCCCCACTGAGATAATGGTGTGGCTGGCAGGACACTTTCTTCAGAAACAGTAATATGACTATTACTGTTTTGAAAATAGCTTTCTTGGTATCCTTTACTCAAGAGGAAAAAAAAAATATTTTCCAACTTTTTCAGCACTTCTTTCATTTTACTACCACACCATACTTTGGAGACCTTAGACATCAGCTCTGAATTTGAGTCTTAGAGTATGGACATTTTTCAGAAACCAAAATTAGTTTATATTGTCTTCAGCTAATTTTTCATACAGGTAAATTCACAGAATGAAACTGTGAGCATTAACAACAGTATGACGGAGATTCCTTTCAGTTTTACGGTTTTTCAGCAAGTTGAAAAAATCAAGTATTACAATCTCCCACCTTCATCCCTAAAAAAGTCACCATTAATTCAAAACTGAGAAAGATTATGGAATAAAACAGATAATTGGCTAACTAAGGGAGAAAATAGATCAGCATTTATGGCATCTGTTGCATGATATGGTATTAGAGTGACTGATGCCTGTTAATTTCAGTAATGAGCTATATATGCATATAAATGAAAATATTTTCTTTTAGTTTAGTCACACTCTAATAAATCTTAAATAAATTCCATTACACAGCTTCAAGTCTCTATTAATAACTTTAAGTGCAAGTATACCTTATTTCGATTATTTTCATNACTAATAAAAGCTTGGACAAAGGTAAGGGGATTCACAAGCTGAATGAAAGCTTGCACCCTGCTTGCCTGGTAAAGTAAAAAAATGTGGTCCTAAGCCATTACAGGTACTTGATCAAGTACATTAGTATGCTCAAAATTATCAGGAATATCTAGAAAGATGGCGCAGTGGTTTGTCACCAGCTTGGATACAGGAGTCCCTCTTCTGCCACAGCCTTCTCATGTGACCTTAGGCAAGTGCTTCAATATCTTCTGCCCCTGTTAATTTCTACAGAGAAACATGAATCATTACACCTCTAAGCAGCTGTAAAATTAGGTATAGGAGGTGGTTCAGTGCTCAGATACACAAGTAATCAGGAGAGTAGAGAGAGCCAATTCAGGTAATAGTGCTCTATAAATGCACTATAAAGACTGAAAGCAATTTTCAAAGTGTGAAAAGTGTACACCGCTGTGGAAGTGGAGGTACAGAAATCAGAAGATAATTGACTCCAATCCCACACGTCAAGTTGCCACAGAGCTGAGAGCAGAACCTGGCTCCCACATCAGACCACGCCATTGCTCAGGCACATCTTTCCAATGGCATGAGCGCTGATAGAGCAAACATTCGATATAAAACTTTCTAGCGAAAGATAGAATAAGTACTTCTTGCTCCACTGCTCCCCAAGGATAAAGTGTACTTTGGGGAAAATATGCACTATTGGGTTTTTACAACCATACTGCAAAAATACTGGATAGTTTTAGTGGAAATGCCTGGATAGTTTTGGTGGAAATGCCTATTATTCTTTTTTGCACAAACTAACCAGTGTTACGTACGTAATGATATATGTTAAAACAATGAAGTCTTCTATATGCATTCACCTCTGCTACATTATTCCTGAGTGGTACAGCAATTTGAACCAAAAAAGCCCAAATTAACTGTTAAATCAATGCAGTTCGTTACATGTTTGAATTATGACATCACACAAGAACATGAAATTTCTACTCTTTCATTGGTAGTTTTGTTAATCTAAAATATTCTCATGTTACCCATCATTTGTTCAAGCATAAATTACATCTAGCTCAAGAGGCAATATGCATATTTGGTGGATTCTACGTAGAGCTGTCATCTGTTGTTCTTACTGCAGCTGAGGAATATTTATAGCTTGTATGTGTGATTAGTCCAAATACACTCAATAACCATTACCTGAAAGAACTTTGTATCTCCAAGAGCAAATATCCAATCCAACATGGCAAAAGCAAGGGCATACACAAGCATTGCATCATAGAAAAGAAATTAGGGGCCTTTCAATTAAAAAAAAAATGGAAGAACTTGGTAAGCATCCAGAGTTAATCCAGACACTGTCCTTCTCTAGCTGATTCCCACTGATTTATTTGGACTGCCTGGCAGTAGCCAAAACCAGCACATGACTACTAAGGCATTAGGAGGTGTACAGTAAAGCCATATTTGTAACACAGCAAGCATTTCAAGACATCTAGCTTTGTTCTCACTGATCTCAACAGAAAACAGAAACAAGGAAATGTGACGTGGCCATCAGCCAAGAAAATAGATTTTTATTTAAGTCTGAGCACTGTCTTAGATGTTGTGCGTCTGTTTCAGGGTGTTTTAATGCTTACTGCTTCTGTGTGAATCAGAAAACAGAGTAATAACTAAATCTGATTTTCCTTCTAGATTTGGCCTGTATGGTTTGACCTGAGACTCATTGGACAACACTGCTATTAGGATTTCAAACTAGTTCTGCAGTCTTCTTTATATGTCTGTCTACTTTTCAGATTCTCCAGCCTTTTTCAGAGAAAGTCACGAGGCTGTGCTGACAGAACCTCACTAGGTCTCAGCAGCCATCAAAGCTTGTTAAAATCGCTCCTGTACTTCCACACAAAAACACAGAAGATGAGTAACCAAGTAGATACAGTCATATATACTCAGTACTCATGATGGAGTCACCAGCTTGAATGGATATAGACAGGACAAACATGAATAGTGCTTAAAAATTAGATTTAGGGGCATAAAATGATTAGGGTAGTCATAAGGAGTCACATTCCATGATGCTTTATTCATGGAAAATAGTAGTAGTGTAGTGAAGAAAGATACTGTTCAAATTCAGGACAAAATGATTTTTTGTTGACAGAATGATAAAGCCAGGCATATCTTTGAGGTGAGCAAAGAATACAAAATCTGTATAGCTTCATTAGGCTTCTGAGTGGAATGGGACATTCCTGTACATTAATTGATTGAGGAACCTACTAATTAGAAAGAGTTACATAACTGAAGGACAAAAAAAAAGCAGTGTCAGTTTTAGCTCATTAGTGGTGAAGCCTGGTGTTTTCTATCATTGTATTTAGGGGCTTTGCATTTAAATTGCATTACAGTGTCTCAATTCTTCAAGCTTAATGAGCATTTTAGTCTCACTATAAACTGTTTCTAATTATTATGTTAATTTTTTATAATTATCCAGAGTTTATTTGCAATTAGAAAGAATTGAAGATCTTTGTATGTCAAAAAAATTTTACTTAAAATTCAGCTAATTTTGCTTTGAAGTTTAAAATGCATTTTGATCTGATCATGTTTGCAGACTGAATGTAAGGAAAATGAAATTCCTGTCTATTGGGAAGTTCTGATACTTAAACATTTGTTTACACTCAAAAAAAAAATATGGCTCTTAATGGAGCAAAATAGTTATGACTATTGATTTGAAAATGTAATTTTCCTACTTCATCAATGGAACTAAAGTATTTCATTTTGAACTGATACTATTTTTTCCATTTTAAAACATCACAAGCAGATTACAACAATAATCAGCTTCCACCTTGCTGCAACTCCAAAAGAAGTTCAGAATACTGTCCATCTTACAAAAGAAAATACATACTTCAGTTTCCTCAAAGTGAAACATTTCTGTAGTATCAAAAGACTTTAATTTCTGACTTCTTGATTGACCCAAAGTGATTTCTTTCACAGTAGTTCAGTTCACTGTGCTTCCTTGTGATGATGACTATGTCCATCTAGGAGATGAGGTTGCTGGCTGGGCTATATCTCCCATTATGTAGGTATACCCATACCACTTCCATGGTGCACACTTTGTTCACTCAGAGGTGGTGGTGTATTGGATTATGGGAGATGTAAACAGGTGCAAGATTTGGATCTACAGAAGCGAATAGGAGTATCAGATCCCAACATCTTTGAAGAAATGTCATATCACAGAAATGTAGTCTAGCTTTGAACTGACCCAAAATGAAATCCGTTTGAAAAGGCAAACTTGAATTCCATTCAAACTTTCAAAACCAGCTTTGTTTTCTTAATATAAAGCTTAATTTTCATAAAGGAAAGTAATGGCATTTTGATTTGGCAAAAAGTTTAATTACCCATTAAAAAGTTATTCATTGGGAAAATCTGTTCCAAAAGTCAATAAAATTTTGCTGAAATTAACACTTTTCTGTAAACGAAAAAACCAAAACAGATCAACAGAGTTCCTTGTTATCTCCCATCTATGTCACCTTTCAGACATGATGAAGTGGAAGCAACCTCTTCTCTAGATTGCCAGAAATGGAGAAAAAACCTCAGTATTATGATGTTGGAAAAGTACCATTTTATACCTCTCTTATTTCTAGATTCTAGCAATAAATATCTGATACCATAGATAAAAGAATGGGATAAATAACATCTGCTGTGATGCATTACAGGAATTCTAATTTCCATATGTTAATCCTCCTACAAGGTAGCACTTCACATGCAATTTAGCTACACATCAAATTCACAGAATATTTAAGCACAGTTTGCTCATCGAAAGCAGTGTCAACATCGTGGGGTTCTACACCATATTCAGTGAAATCCACCTCAAACTGTATTGTTAAAAGTGTGTTTTTTCCTAAAGGGTTGGGGAAATTTCTGAATGCGTTACTTAAAATGAATACTGGAAAGAACTACAACAGTCTATCATTTTCCAAAATCCTATAAAAACAGACTAGAAGAATTTGGCAAATCAGTTAATGATTTACACTGTTAGAGAAACAGGCATGTGTTGCCACAACCAGAAATAAATTTGAAATCCCAAAGAAAACTAACATTTGAAAACAACCAAGCTGATAAAGAAGAAGATGCTAGGACTGATTCTCAAAACTTTGCTTCCCTTTCAATTCTGTAAAAGAACATCATTCCTTTTCTAATGCTATTCTGTAAAAGCTGCAAAAGAAATGAAGATGCGATTTTGCATTCACAGGGAAACTGCGACTCCTTGGTAAACAAGAATCTGTTTGAACCCAAGATTAAACGAAAATTTCTCCCCAGAGCTGTTTATACCTCTAATAAGGCAAAAATAAAGTCATACTGCCATTAAATACATCCAGTCTGAAAAATATATCAAGCAGCTACCTGAAACTTGTAAAACAAAGTTTGCTCCTTGGGCAAGTAGAACAACCTGCAAATCATTACAGCTTTTCTTTGAGAAAAGTTTAAACTGAAACTACTGAGTGCCATCCTACAATCTCAAGACCTCTTCTGAGAAATTTGAGACACACCACCAAAACAAAACTAAGAAAAGTCATCCTGACGCTTTGAGGGATGTGGGTGTCATCTTCTGTGAGCCACTGGGAGGGATTTACAGGTAGCAGAGACTTGTCAACAAGCCACTGAAATCAGCACAAAAAGTCCTGCAGCTGTAAACTGCAGTAGGATTTTGATCTAAGAACACTATCATTCATTTTTAGTGAAAGTCTACTGAAAGGTTACCCTGTGGTAGCCTTAGTAAGGGCTTCACCAGAAGCATCAGGGACTGAGCTAACTGATTGTTATCCCAGGGAAAAAAAAAAAGTTTATTGCTTTGTGGAAGGTGTGGGAATGTGTGGTTGTTGCTTTGCTCCACAAGAATTTTAACACTGATTTGATGAAATTAGCTATTCCTTTCTGAAGGATTGAGCACAAATAGGTGTTGACTGGCATAGGTTAATTGTACTGATCAGAAGAGCTCTTGTGACTGCATATCTCTCCCACAGTCCTTCTTGGGAGCATTAGATTCAAAAATAAAGTCAATTTTCTTGGCATTATGCCTCTTTAAAATTAGTCCAATATTTAACCATAAAAATTCATAATCAGAGAGTTTAGTGTGCTGCCTCTGTGATCTTCAGACAGGTTACTCTGTTTCAGAGGCATGCACAGATACTCTGAGGTGGCTGGAAAAAAGAGTAATTGAAAAGCAAGTTTTTGCCTGCCATGGTTTGCTTGAGCAAATGTAGGAAGACATGAGAGGAAAAAAAGTATTATTTTAAATAAATAATGTCAATCTGAAGGATACAAAGCAATATGAAGGTTCTGATCTTTTGACCAAGAATTTGATTTCAACTCCAATGAAAGCAAACAGAAAATTATCTAGATTTGAGGTCTTTCTCATCTTTTTGCTTTGTGCCTGCTTTCTGTTTTACCTCTTTTCCACTGGAGAAGGAAGTAAAAGAATTACAAAAGCAAAAGTTCTTCACTGATCTCAGCTCAAATGAAAAATTTCTCAGTATTGATTCATGACAATTTTTGGTTTGCTATTATTGTTGTCTATCTGTGTCCATGCGGAGTGTGTGTGCATTTCTGATTGTGTTTTGCTGAAATCAGAATGTTTCAAGAAATACTACTTTTCATTTTGCTTTTAGCTTTTCACAGGTGAGATTGCTTTTTTCAGACAGCCTTATAATGAGAGGAAGTGGAAAATACTTATATTTCCCAACATCAGGATCTTAACTTACATGTCTTAGAGCTTACACACAAAACAAACTTCTCTCTGAGACCACCTCACCGATGTCGTGTTTTAGCCCTTCTTTATGATCTTTGTCAATGTGATGCAATGACAAGAGCACACGATCATCCAGGTAAAAGACTTGCTCTTTGAAAACCTGACAAGAAAATGAGGCAATCGCATGGACACAATCTCTGGCACATTGCCAACAGCAGGAACAGGGAGGAGAGCAGGAGCACCGCTTTTGGTGGCAGTATGGATGTTTAGATTGGATTAAGCTAATTGTGACACGTTATGATAACCTACAAGGTTAGTTTTGTTAGAAATCTAGTTTCAAGGGCAGTAGAATGAGATATTCACCTTCACAGGGGAGTTACAGTACTTTTTAGTACAAAGTTTATGTATTTTACTTTTACAGAAATTGTTTTATATCAAAGTAGAGATCAAACTCTGATCCCTGTCCCATTAAAATATGCTGACTCTAATACTTGCATTTTCTCCTCATGCATAAATGAGCACAGGCGACAGAGGTAAAGACAAATTTAAAATTATCTGCTAAGCAGGTCTCTTGACTTAGATGGCAATTCCAGGAAGGCAACCAATTAGCCTTCTGAAAATAAGTAGGAATAATAATAAACGTCCTATGCCAGAAAGATTTAACCTAATACAATCTAAAGTACAACTGCTATTATGTGAAGGCAGTTACTCATTTAAACTAATTAATTTAAAATTGTTTCTTAATAATAAACAAAAATAAAAGGCAAACAGAGCTGGCAGAGCTAGGCAGAAAATACAAGGAACATGAAATATGTTTTGTCATTTCAAAAAGTCAGCTGGACAATCTAGTAGGGATCAAGCCCAAGTTGATAGCATGTCCTCATGGGCCGTGCAGTATAAAACAGGAAAGAATGACTATCTGTTTAGCATCACCATTGATGAAGTGAGCTGCAAAAATTAACACAGAGGTTGTTATGTTTTACTTGTCTTTTTGGGGGATAACACAAGGTCTTCAGAAATCCTGATGATGACTAATGGTACAGGCAATAACCAAGGTGAAGCTCCCTTGACAGGTACCTAAGATTTAAAATAGCAGCAGCTGAGACAGCTTAAAAGGAAAAAGAGACAAAATACAACAGTGGCAAGTACGAATGGAGGCTAATACTGCAAAAAGACAATTCAATTTGTAATAATTCCTACCCCAGGATATCATCTAAACCAAAAGGCATCAAGAAGTTCAGAAAGGGGTAGAACTACAGCATAATGCAGACTCAAAGCGGGGAAGAGACTCAGACTGTGACTAAGGAGAGAGAACTGTGCAGAGCTGACCCCTTGCAGGGGAACCACAAGACGTTCTTCTGATGCTACTTCCAGGCCCATGGAGGTGGAGGGGCACTGATCTGATCAGTCTGAAAATAGTAATGTGGTACCATAGACTGAGAGCAAGAACTTGAGTGTTGATGATGAGCCATCAGCCTAGATGGTCTTGATTTGTGTGGGTCGGTTTAGTGTAATCCTTAAGCAGCATTATTTTAAAGCAGCCCTTCTCAACATCTCATTAGTCTTCTGTTATGATGACTGGTTAATCACCCATACATTAAGCTAAAAAGATAATTGGACTTCAAATACAGGGGCTTTCACTTTTAGTTTTAACAGAAAAGTGAAAGGAATTTGCACTGGTAAATCTACTACTATTTTTCAACAAGCAGCAAATAGCCACAGATTGTTGTGAAAAGCCTGTAACGACAGATCAAGGATTTTACACATTGGTGTATAACTCAGTGCTATGAAAAATATCATCAGAAGTCAGATGTTCCTCAGGATGGACTGAAATGTTGTAAAAATTCTCACCTTTGCTACATAGCCATCATTGGTGTCTATCAATGGCCAGAGCCTGGGTAACCACACAAGCCTAAAGGCCAGAAAAGATTTGGTGGTAGTTGGAAACAGCTACACATTAGTGTTGCAGAGATGTTCACTTCTTATGCACAGGATTCATTGTGACTTCCCACATGAAAGCACATGATTCTCCAGGTAGGCTGGCACTAAAGCTATGTGACATGAGGAACTGAAATTATTAGGTTATTATTAGGTTTGGTGCATTGAATAAAAATGCAACTGACTTAAGGCCATAACCCTGACCTCATTGCCACATCAAAATGATTAGGATTTAGTTAGGCAGTGTCAAATCCTCAGGTTAGTTTACCGTAACAGAAGGTCTTTGCAACTGATTTAGCTGCATCTACATTCTGTTAGCATATAGCATTCAGGTAACATATTTTCTAGTAGAAAGGCTTCTTTTGCATAGACTAACTTGTTTTAGTGGAAAGTAATTGGAACTTCTGATATCATCTTAATCACTCGTCCATGTATCCTATTATAAAGGAGTAATTTATAAAATTTTACTATTATAAACTCACAAGTCAGCAAATTTCTTTTTTTTTTTTTAAGATCAGTGAAAGTTTTAATTACAGATCCCTTTTTGTTGCTATGAAAACAGTTTTGTTTTGTGACAGGACAGAGATTTGGTTCAGAAAAGCTATTAACTTAGTGGCAACACTGGAAACATCAAAAGTCGTCAAGAAACAATTGAATTGATGTACTAGACCTTATCACAGCCAGTGAATAGCAGGGTAGCCTTTGTGAGTCTCCATGCTGTTCATAGCTCTTTCGAAGGGTAAACTTGACATTGAAAATTAGGAGAAAAGTTTCAGGACCTGCTCAAATACAAAGTGTCTTTAAGACCTTTTGGTAAGTGATAAAACATAACTGCCTTTTATTGAGAAAAGAGGGTTTCTGATTGATGATGTTGCTTTCTTATGAATGAACTGACAAAAAGAATCTCTGAAATCTATCGCAAGGAGAAACAGGTTGACAGGTGTGTCCAACACAAAAGATACTCCTTGAGAAAACGTATTGCTAAAATACAGAAAGTCTAAATTCCACTTTAACTGTAACAGACTTCCCTATGAGATTGGGAAACACATAATAGACTATGAAGCATCTCTTTCAGCTAGAAAGTGGGAATATTCACCTCCTTCAGAGTTACTGTGAGAATAACCTCATTAATAACTGAACCGGAAGACTCTCTGAGGAAAGTTGCTATGGGAATAAAATGTCAAATTTCAGTGGACCAAACTGTTTTCTCCTACAATAAAATTTACCAGAGTGATCCTCAGGTGAAGTAAAATTCTCTAAATGAAGTTACCAGCAAAATCCTCACTGAGGCATCAGTCAATCTTATCCATGGGGAGGCCTCTATAATGCCAAACATGCCAGGGGGAAGCTAATAAACATCTTCGCTTTAGGCTTCTTTGGGTGGTGGCTCCGAAACCACTGTTCTTACAGAGCAGGACTTCAGAAAATGAGTCTCAGTGTTAATGGGAATTTAGGGAGCCATGTGAATAGGATTTTGCCCAAACACCTAGACAAAGTGTGAGTTGTTCTCCTCTTTTTCTCCTAAATTCAGATCCAAAGAGATGAGGGGTCTGTCTCCAAAATTGGAACTCGAAGAATTATCTCTTCTATTTTTAACCACAACTACAAATGAAACACTGGGGGCAAGTAAGGACACTAAAGGGTCAGAAAGATTCACATTTCAATCGGGATTGCCTCCCATTTAGTGTTTTTAAACCTAACCTAACCAACTTCAAATGAATGATTCCAGTTCTAACTTGCAGCAGAAGTATGCCTGAAGTGCAGAACAGTAGGCTGGTTTTTCATTTGTCATTGTAAGATTAAAGCTCATCATTTTGTTAGCAGTGATGTTCCCCCAGTAAAAACCTTTCAAAAGAAGCAAGCAAACCTGCATGTTATAAATGTGCCTGTCCAAGTCTGGTTTATCTTTTGGGATCTGAAAATAGTATCAAAATTGCAAGAATTTCAAGAACACTTAAGGATCATTTCTGAAGATGTCCAGGCATTTATGCCTCGTGGCTCTT
Source organism: Fregata magnificens (assembly GCA_013389945.1). NCBI lineage: Eukaryota > Metazoa > Chordata > Aves > Suliformes > Fregatidae > Fregata > Fregata magnificens. Next base: position 18,784 of record WAAD01019995.1, read on the forward strand.
CCTCATCAAAAAAAGTCACAAATATCGACTTGAAAAACAACCTGTATCTTTCAGGGCTCTGAGGGCACTAACTGGCCTTGCTGAGCATGACTAGCATCCCCTGCTCCACCACCACCATGCTGCCCATTGGCTCAGGAGCCCCATCGCAGCTCAGGCCTGGATCAGGGCGCTATGAAACGAGCTGTGTGAGAAAGAGCCACAAGGAGCCTGGCTGGGACCTGCCATGGCTTTGCTGAGCTGCGCTTCAGCTCAGTCCTCACCCAAGCTAGATTGCAGGTACGTCTGTACCTGGCCATGCACCTCAACTACCCTCTGGATCTTGGCTGACCCCACTTACTGTCACTGATCTGTTCTGCTTGCCTGGCTTGGGGACAGGGCAGCTGCACCCTGTCTGCTCCTGCTGCACAGTGGCATTTCCAGAGCTACATCCTAGGCCATGGTTTTACAGCAGTGGGATCCAACTGTGAGGTTGCACAGCAGTAGCTGAGGGTAGTATGGGGACTGGAAACAGGAAAAGCTGCCTCTCGTTGTGGAAAAAGGCAGTGCTTCATTAAATTAGCAGCACATATTGTGAGTACATTTAAGTGCCAGCACATCAGTACAAAGAGTTAAAGAAAACTGCAAGTATTCCGTTACTGCCTGGCCACAAAGAAGCATCTCAAAGTCCAGCAGAAGCTAGATGTCTCTTATACTAGCCAGATATCCATCGGCTGTTTAAATAAAAGAAACAACTTACTTTCAAGAGGGCTGACCTCGTCCATTAACCCCATCCTTTAGCCCACCCATGGTTATCCATCCTCCGCAATTAAATGACTTTCACTATGTACTTCAGCACTCAAGTTGCATCTCACTCATAGGTCTTGTAAATTTTTAAAACTATGTTATACTTCTAAAAAATATAAAATCCATTTTAGGGATGGAACCTCAAATCCAAACCTCTGAGGTTCCAGAGGGACTGACCTGAATCTAGCTTTACAGTTCAATTTTTCTGAGTTTTCTGGAGCCAAAAAGGGGCTGCTTTCTGATTCTAGCTAGGATTCTTAATATTTCACTGTGTGAATCACTTAATTTCATAAGAATAACTTTGCTTTGTCTGCCATTTTGGAGTAAAAGCAGGTCTCCCAGAGGTTTTCTTACCTACATGTTCAAGACCAAACTTTTATTGATCCAACATGATCAATTTCTCCTAACTTCAGTTGAAGCAACAGCCTGAGTTATTAGTTAACATTAAAACACCTTTCTATTTTGATATTTCACTTTTTGTGACTGTTTTCCTTCAGGGTGTGTAGAAAGGGTAGAAAAAAAGAGCTTTTAGTAACAGCTATATTTAATTCACAAAGAACTTGCAGAATTTCAGTGCAACTCAGATTTCTTTGTCTCAAGGTTCACAGGTAAATATTTAATGACGGAATTGGTAGTTTTGGTACAGAGACTGAAAAAGATGGATTGACTGCTGTACATACAATGGCCACCTAACTGCAGAAGTTTTTTTACTTGGAGCTAATGGCTTATTCTCTGATCATTGCAATACTTGCCTCTGGGAAATCCTTCCAGTGCTGAAGTAAAGGTATTTTCAGCCTGATAGAAGTGTGGTTATTTACACACCACAAGCAATTACACCAAAGCTGATAGAACCATGCATTGCTGAAAACAGTAAATATGAATAAGGAAATCAGGGCCTTTGCCTTATCTATCCACTGCTAAGATTAGGAGAGGGACGTGAATGATTTAAAGCAAAGCAAACATAGGTACAGTCACAAAACAAACCAAATCCACCTCATCTCCATTCCTAGGCTTTCATATCAGCTGGCACAGAGGTGACTGAGGGGAGGAGGAGGACTTCAGACTAGCCACTGTTCCCAGATTATGGCTAGGGCTTGGCATTAACAGCAGAAGGTCAGTAGACTCTCTAAGCCACAACTTAACTTATAAAGATTTACCTAATATCACCACACCACAGGAATAAATAAAAAGATTCATTTGATGTAGACGGTGTGTAGCTGACAGATACTAATAGAAAGAACATAACTTCTAATTTTAACAACAGAAGTTATTAGCTGCAAAGCACAAACAAATAGTGAACTGCAGAGCATAAAATTGCTCAATGTAGCAGAAGGTTTGTTAGTTTTAATGCCTGAAACATTTGGTGGTATTAAATGTGCTTATACCAATTCTGTGTAATCATGGAAATAGAATCTCAAATAAGTTTAATTATAGATGTTAGATGAAAATAATGAATATTGGTGACTCAGTTCTAGAGTTCCCTACTGTGGACACTGGGTTTGTTTTGACGAGAGTAAAGTATGTATAAAAATATCTATGTATATATAGAGAGAAAGAAAGAGAGAAAGAGCTATTCTCTAAAAATATATGTGTACCTGTATTATATTTTCTTAACTAGGATAAAATGGTAAATCGGTAGATCAGAGCTTCCTCTGGCTGTTTATGAAAAGAATATTAAACAGCCTTGGTTTCTTCACAGTACAGAATGGAAAACCTTCAAAATAGGAAGAAAAAGTTTATTTCCCACCACCAGGTCTATCTTTTGTTGTTGTTGTTGTTGTTATATTAGTCAACAAATACAGGTGGAAAAAGGACTGGAAATCAGCTTAATACCACTAAAGACTAGAAGAAACATATTGCACGTGACAGCAGTCAGCAGTCTTTCCTGGGTGGTCTGCTGGGCTGTATTTTCTTTTCCAAATTAGAATGTAGCACTGCAGGAGGTTCTTTGCAACATCCAGGACATCCCGTCACTCGAAACGTCAGGATGCCATTGATCCACATATGTCTGTGGATTAAAAGATGTATATGGTCTACCTAGCAGAGGAAGGTTAGGAGGCTGAGAGCTGATCTTGTAGTTACTCATTAGCATTTGTATGCCCAGGGAAGCATTCAAACTTCTCTGCATCTCACTAGAAACAATGAGAAAACCCAATGCCACAAGCAGTATCTTTTCTCTGTAAGGTACAGCAACTACACTGAAAGGGTCACTTTCTGTTAATGCATTTAAAATCCGTGCCTGTGCTCCCTCTAACACCTGTGAGATAGACTGATGGCTCCTGGCTTAGGAGAACCAAAGGTCTGAAGTCAGGGCACCACTCAGCATAAGTGCTTGAAAGCACTGAAAACATGGCATTTCTTCACTGCCACGTATTACTTAATCTTTTCTGAACAGCAGACATAACCTCTCCTTACTCTCAGAAAAGCCTTGTGAAAAGCCATTCAGAGAGAAGATGCTATCCTAGCAACAGCTAGAATTTGCCTACCCACCAGACAAGCTCTGCTTGCACATCCTGCATCCCACAGCCAATGTTTACAACTGCCCAGGCAGCTATTCTCTAGCTGCTCTCTTCTCCTGTTCATCAGTAGAGAGCTCCCTAACTCCAAAAGAACAAGGATTGCTCTGCTGAAAGTTTGGATCACTGGGAAAAGCTCTCTTCCCTATGACTTTTCCAGCAAAATCTCCCAGCACTTAGTGGTGACTTTTTTGTTTAACAGAAGATCAATAGATCCTGCAAGAAAGTCTTTCAACACTGAGATCCTTACAGAGAATTTCACACTGAAAATGTATTTCTCTTTCTAATGTATTTTTATCTGCTATTATTATTTGCACCATAAAAACAATCCAGTTTAATAGTTTAGCTTAAAAACTTAAGCAAAAGACCTCAAAGATATGTCACTGGGCTGGAAAAGAGTTGGAATAATGGCATAATTGGCAGCCTGTTGCTGAAAAATCACATGTCAAGGCTGGGCAGAGAAGAATCTCATGAAGTTGCAAAAGACTTCTGGCTAGTCTGTTCCTCCATTGTGTCCAAACCAATCTCAGTAAAGGCTAACTTTGTTTTATGGCAATGCCCCGCACATAAGAGTGTGTAGCTATCTCTGTAGTTTTCATAGGCTAAAACAGCCATATGAATATGAAAGCTGGACTTAAAATAATAACTTCTTCCTACTTCTCGGAAAGGATCTTTTGGTTAGCCTTTGTTCTTTGACTTCAAGCCCTGCGTAGCAGATCATAGTGCCTAAGATGTAGTATTGCCCCAAAAGAGTTTGCAGGCTTTACAGCTTGGACAAATATTTATCTAAACCTAACCCCAAAAGGCATAAAAACAATCTTCATGACATAAAGTGAAAACAATCCAGGGGGAAGAGGGAGATAGTTTCAGAAAGGTGTGAAGGACACTCAGGAGGCTAACAGTGATTTTGTGATTATATTGCATCTCTGTTTTAATAGGGTGGCTAAGAACGGTTTTCATCACTCAGCAAGGGAGGCAGAACAATATCAAAAGGAAATAATAATTACTGGAAGAATTAACTCAGTTTGCATTTTTAGATCTTAAATAAGGAACAGCAGGTGTTCCCTTATCACTGCAAAAGAAGGAAAAAGGAGGAAAATATTTTTTGTCTATTGCAGTATATTGCCTCATAATCTATTTATCTTACTTAATACAACATTCTTTCTTACACAGAACAGCGTTAGCAATACAATAACAAAGCCAGTGCTCTATTTCATTCACTATCAAACCAAGCTAAAAATGACAGGGCAGAAAAGTACATCAGCTGTAGAACTTATTTGAAAGCTTCCAAACTTCAAAGAACTGGAATTAAAATAATTTAAAAAAAAAAGAAATGAAGGGAGAAAATGAGAGAGAAAGCAGAAATAAACTCAAAAGCAAGAAAATATTGCCAGATAGAAGTGGGAAGCTTAAAAGCACAGACTTAATTCATATTTCAGTTTGAGTCAGATAAACAAACTGTAGGGTAGATTTGATGAATGTATCAAAACCAAAAATTTTCAAAATAGAAAAAGGTAGAAAAGGATTAATGAAATATAAAATACAGACTTTTATATTATGATATGATATTATGAAGAAAATATTTATGGGGATATAAAATTTGGGAAATAAATTTCAGATTCATCAACTATGTTTAGTTATCATTAAAGCCTTAAAAACCTGTATAATAGGCTGCCACCAACTCTAGTAATGCTTTCTAAGAAGCGTTCCTTCAATTTAAAAGGAAAATGCCTTTGTCTTAATTATGGAATGAATGAAAGTAATGTGTCTATATTGCACTTAATAACCATGTCAGAAAATAGGGTACAATATTTCTAAGCATAAAAGTACTATAGAATTTGATACTCTTGTGTCAAAACCTGTGACAGAGATCAAAGAAAAGGGGTGCAGGAGAAAAACTGATTATAGATAGAAAGAATCTTCCATTAGTTATAACAGAAATTAATCATATGCAAAACTGAAAAAAGAACCCTGATGGACTGCATACAAGTGAAACAAACTGAAATCATAGAATCATTTAGGTTGGAAAACTCCTTTAAAATCATCGAGTCCAACTGTAATCCTAACACCGCCAAGTCCACAACTTGGTCCACCATGTCCCTAAGGGCCAAATCTCCAGCAAGCTTTCCCTGGTTGCATACTGTCAGGTTTCCTGATGTCAGGATGGAAAGGATGCCAGATTGGAAAATATAGAAAGTTGACCGCCTCTAGAACTGAGGCAGTGATTTAAGAAGAGACATCAGATTTTTATGAACATTTTTCACAGAGTTCACATTTCCAGTGGTTAGAAACAAAACTCTCCAATTGCCTCACAAATCCTAGTCTGTCCGTTCAGACTGTTTCATTTACTTATGAGAATACACAAGTTGATAAGAGTCAACGTGGAAATTAAGGAAGCTAAAGATGAGGTCAAACTGATCAGGTGAGAGACGATTACATTGTAAACAAGCCTTCTGGTTATTGGGGTCGAAAATAACTTATTTGGGAACAAAAGGAAGAAAGCCCTCATTTCTGTGTTACAAAAGTACACCGCTACTCTTAGAGTCCCTTGTTGCTGGACACTTCAGGCGAATGCTGACTGCCAAGGGAATAGGCCAATATATAACACTAAGATTTTCCCAAGGACAACCTGAAAACAGGTCACATGCTGCACTTTCATTATATTTTTCAGATTCTGCTAAGTGAAAGAAAGGGAAAGCCTGGTAGTACTCACCAGTGAAGCAACAGATGCCTTCATTCTTTCCTCTTTTCTCCAGAAATTTGTGTTTTATAAAAGTACAGTACTAGCATCTATCAAAAAAAAACTTTGCATAGAGGAAGTACAATAAAAGCCCATCTACTACATTAGACAGAGAGTAAGAACTTGAAGTGTACAGTATAATGTTGTGTTGTGTACACATGATGTATCATTTATACAGTAAAATGTTCATTTCTAAGAGTTTAAAATTAAGTCAAAGGGTGTTCCATGAAATACTGTATTAAGAGAATCAGTTCTAGGTCCTGATAAATGTATTAACACTCAACCTCCTCTTGTACTGAGAAGGTGTAGGCATCTTGGGACTCATCAGTGCTCGTCTGCAGATACTGTGATATGAACAGGCATTTCTGATAAAGGAAGTAGTTTCCTGGGATCAAATGCAGACAAACAGAAGCCAGTGTCATTCTTCAAAACAGTTATTGTATTAGAGACTGAACCCCAGAGAGTAAACCGGCTTTGTTTTTCTTTAACCAAAGGAGAAAAGAAATCAAGACATTTTCCTGTTCTGCTTCTGCAAACACACTGTATTTGTTACTCATGCCAGATTGTGATTGAGTCCAAGGAAACTCAGAATACGATTTAGTTAAGAAAATAACATTTATTGCTAGCACAAGTTTTTTGATCTTTGCAGAATAATAATCTTTTACTCTTTCCTGTTGCAGCAAAGCTTGCATATACACACATATACAGCGTTCACAAGTACAACGGCAAATTCAGCAACAGCTCAACGTAGGCTTACATTAGGCAGTAAGTAATGTAGTTTAAGGTAATCCATTTAACTAGTTCATGAACTTAACCGGAACTGTGCTCAAGAGAGATCAGGTCTCCTGATGCGCACACTGCTTACTGCTGCTGCTCTTTCCCCGTCAGAAAGTCCCTCCTTCTCCTGCTAAGTTTGGTGGATAAGTCCCCTACTTTTTGTCCCTTCCCTTCACATGTTTTACCATGATAGGATACTGTGGAGCTCCACTACCAGGCTGAACTTGAAGTTGTCCTTTTCCTTTCAATACCCTCTCAGAAACTTTTGCTTTGTATTGACTGATCTCAGTAGCAACCTTTTCTCTTCCATACCTTTCGCACCATCTCAGCATTAGCTCATTCTAGCTAAGTTGAAATACTGTGAAACCTCCAAAATGAATTTGACAATCTTTTCCTCTTTTCTGCCCTTCAGCGCTTGGTCCCAGGTGTCACTGGCCACTAGGTTTTGCATCAGGAAGGTTTCTGCTTCTGCTTTGCCAGCCTTGCTGTTTAATGAGGAAGCTAGAAAAAAGTAAAAGTCTTGTGCTTGGCCAACAAAAACCCTGCCTTCTTCGTCCTTATGCCCACATTCAGAAGAGACTGTACAAAACCGGTCCTGGTAGGATAGGACCTACTTTCTTTGAGTATCTACGAGCAAGATCATAATTTCTTACTATTTTTTCTTCCAAAGATTTTCTCAGTCATTTTCTAATTCAGTCAGATACAACATTTGATTCTGGGCTGAACTTCCTCCATTCACTGGACAACGTGTTACTCAAGGTTCACAAAAAACTGCATTCCCACATTACTGCCAGCTTTGTAACCCACACCTACACATCCACATCAAGGAATTCTTTCACTTTCATGCCAGATGCTATCGATGACCCAGTGGATGTCACACTGGAGTCCGATGGGAGGAGATCGACCTGTTTCCCCTTGTTCCTGGGAAAGTGTCAGAGGGGAGTGAGTGCAACCAGCCTCATGATCTCCCTGGCAGAAGTGAAAGACTGATCTTTTGAACTCTGCCAGAAATGAAGCCACTATTGAGGAGCAGAGTCAGTTTAATATCTCTGTACATTTGAACACCATTTGTCCACGGGAAAACCAAGCATTTACTTTTCAGTGTGCTGCTTCTTCCACCATTCGACCTCTCCAGTCATGCAGAACCCAGCTCTCTGAAAGCCTACTCTTTTGGCACAGAAAACCACAGCAGCACAGCTGAAGGAGCAGAGCCTTACCTTTTCACTGCAAGAAACATCTGTGGGCAGGGATGGGAGACAATTTATGAGCTTGTAAAGGAGCGATTTCAAAAGCAATGGTGGTGAGATTTAGACAATAATCTTGTTTTCTCACAGTTTATTTCACATTCAGAGTTTTCCCTGAACTTGGATAGGAGTCCCTAAGCTCACCTTGCTTGACGTTTGGCTAGCTTTGCATTATTTATACTTAGTTACCAAAAAATGCTATCTTGACATCCAGACACACTACATAACACACAGCAACATGGGTAAAATGTTACCTCTACTGAGCACTTACAGTTCCTAGACAACAAGCCACCAAGAAATTCCTTAACACTCTTAGAGGTAGGCATCATGTCAACCACTTGTGTAAATTCTGGAAGGCTACAAAAGCAGCAGCAAAGACTTACATGATGCCTTTGTTTAAGACAGAGGTTGTGACAAGGACATTTCCACCAAAGCAGAAAATTAAATCTTGGAATTGTAGAAAATATGTTTAGGAAGGATCTTGAAAATTCATCTGGTCCATCTCTAAGCCATTGCTGGCACAGATATTGTAGAATCTGGATGATGGTAAAGTAAAATAAAATTGGTAAATACTTTAGCTGTCCCTTGAAAGAGTCTCGGTTCTAATCCTGAGAGTGTGAGGTAAATCAGATACTGCACAACACTCTTAGGACAGTCAAATGGTGGAAAAGAGATGCAGCTCATTCGAGGGAGCAAGAAGCTAAGATGGAAGTGCCAGGTTCATCCTGCTTTTCTTTAGAGTTCCCTGTGGAAAAAGGAAATCCGTGATCCAATATTAAACTTCACCTATAATTATCATTTAGTGTCTGAAGAGGTTCACATTATTTCTGTACATTGTACCTAAGCTTTAAGAAGACTGAGTCAGGAAGATAATGGCTGATGGGGGTTGCGATGCCATGATATTCCTTCTGAACCTCCTTTGGCATAGACTATGCAAACTCTTGACAACAGTTTGGCAGTTGGTACCTCTGCGACTGCCTGGAATTATCATATTGTTCTTCTGTGCTCTCCTTTCTGTCTATATTCTCTTACCGTCTCATACCATGTTGTAACTGCAAGCTCGACACTGATCACTATTTTGTTCTGCATTTGTACCGACACTAGCATTAGGGTTTCTGAAATGTATTGCACTACACGTAATGATGACTTCATGTCTAAAGTTCAATAAATGGAAAATAAAATTATATATAATTCAACATGGTCATAAAACAAAAAATAAAAATCCAATGGTCTGGATCTTATTTATTTAAAACCTTGATATCCAGCATAAAATAATGCCTTCAACAGCTGTGTTTTATCCATCTTTTGACACAGAACTGCCTTAGAGCATTTTTAAGTCACAGTGTGGTATTCCTACCCAATCCAGTTCTAAAAGGGAATTGGAATATTCATCTTTGTGAAGGAAAAAGTAAAATGCTACATAAGCAGCCATAGAAATTGCATGAACAAACCAAAAATCCAGCAGAAATATTAATCTCACCCTATATTTGTTACTTTCACTAACAAAAGGTATTTAGATTCTAAGCCCTTTATTTAACTGTTCTGTAGGGCTATATTTTATGAAACAATTAGTTTGAAAAGAGTATGTTATTAGCCTCGTGATTTGAGCTCTTTGCGGTTGTGACATGACTTCCTCAGACATTATCCATTACAGCTTTGTGGCGGCAGGCTGATGAGCACTATCATATCACTGACAATAACTGGACTCTGCATACTCTATTCTGAATCTGACTCATTTTGACATTTAACCATTGCTTTAAATTGGTTCCAAGTGAAACCCTCGCGTGTCGTTTTTCCCTATGTCACTCTTACAGATCTTCAGCTTCCATTGCACTTTATATAAACTCAGCCATTTAGCTGAATTTAGCTACCTGAACCATATTAATTGCAGGCCTTTTTGTTAGGATCTGTATCTATTTTTTATGCTTTTAGTACAAGATGATCTTTTCAGCTGCTGGTCATTTAATAATGACTTTTTCTGCAACTCATCAACAACTTAAAATCCTTCATTTAAGCTGAAGGCTTTTCTAAAGAGGTAGAGGTAGAAATAGATTTAAATCACAACTTAGAATTTAAAGTTTAACCCCAGAGAATGGATGTTATATTCTCTAGTACATAAGGTTTCCACTGAGCTCTGTAGTTATGACACTATAGCAGAACGAAGCCTTATGACACAGGCAAAGCAGTCTTCTTCAGCACTTCCTTGAAGTTAAGTAGATACACAAGGACTACAGTGAATCAGGGACTGGCCATGTAGAAACAGGCCAATGCATGTTGCTATGCCTCATTTCCCTCATGCAAGACTACAGTACTGAGGCACAGCTTGTCACACTGACCTCCGCAAAGGAGTGTTCAAGCTCTATAGCTTCAGGGTGCTCAATGAAAGGCTCTTTGGAAACACGTATTTGCTTTAAATGTAAAGTCACATACTACAAAAATAAAAACAAGCTCTTTAAAAGTTCTGTGCACTTGTTTCTAAAAGTAACTGTAGCAAAACTGTCTTTTTAAGCACCAAATAATCAAATGCAACTGCCATATCACTCCACAGGACCAACTTCTAACATCTAACACTTTTGTTTCGTATCTTCCGCCACAATATAGGCAAATATGTTATTACTATTTGGTAGTAGTAATACCTCTCCTGAGTCAGCTCTTTTCTAAATGACTCTTTTCTACTATTTCACTTTCACCTGAAGTTTTAACAGAGCATGGTCAAGCAAATCCAGCATGAAAGATACTCTTTACAGTCACCAGGCTATTGCTAACATATTTGTAGTAACAAATATGATATTTTCTGAGAATTTGCAAACAACATTTACCAATGGTGAATATTCCCCTCACCCTTCTACTGCCATTCTTGTGAACTTACTGCTGTCTCTGAAGAGTTGAACATGAGGAAAGATGTACTCCTTTGCTCTTCTGATATTAGTACTGGATACACATATTCAGGAGAGAATAGTTGTTATGAGAATAGGAAATATTCGAGGTAAAGAGAGTCAGTGTTCCTTTGCTTCAGCAGTATTAACCAAAATGAAACTGTTTTCCTTTTACCTGAGTGCTGAACTGACTGCACAACTAGTGTAGTATCTAGCTTGAAAACATTTTCTAAATCTGAAAAAAATGGTATAGTTCCATGCCATTAAATACCTAGCTTTGATTAGAGGTAGTGATGCTGCTCCACCAGACCTAGTTGTCTACGCAACTTATACAGCAATAAAAATGACAAAATTAAACATATTTTTCCATTGAGCTTCTTTAGCCAGAGTATAAGCTCTAGGCAAACAAAGGACTCTGTTCACTGGATTTTCCTAGCGGTTGTTGTGCTTTAACTTAGGTTAACAAGAAAAAATGAGATAAATACAGCATGGGTTTAGCAGAAGCTGTTTGCGCAAAAGTAACCAGATACTTCTCCTTGATGAGAAACTTATATTGTGGATGGTAGAGTTGGCTTAGATTTCATTTTTCTCTATTTCAGTAAAGTGATATATAAAAAAGCACAAGCAAAGCTGAACAAGGTGAGGATTAACTGGCAAAACGCAAGGTGGGTAACACAGGAAAAAATGTTATTTTGAAATGGGACTTATGAGGCTGACAAGGGTTAAAAGCAAAGGAGATCAAGTCTGGAAATTATTCAGCTGAATATTTACACAAAATATTCAGTGGACTTGATTACCGGCATGGAGTTGATGAGAGTGGTGGTAATACAAAACACTGGTAAGAGTCAGAGCATCACAAGGAAAGAAGTGGGTGATCATCTTTGAGAATATGAAGAATAGAAATGGACTGAAATTCAGTCATGCAAAATGCGAGGTCATGTACATAGGAACACCAAAAATTTCTGCTGTAGATTGGAGCTCATCAGTGGAAATTACTGAACAGGGCACTGGTGGGCTAACTGATCACAGGGTGACTGAACTGACGTATCCACATGATATGTCCATGAAAAGGGCATATGTAGTTATAGGCTGTACCAGGAAAGTTATTTCCAGTAAAGATCAGGAAGTATTGCTTCAAGAAATTGCTTCAAGGTCCTGGTGAAAACTTGCCTGCAACTTTGCATATAATTTGGGTTATCTGTGTGCAACCAAGACAGGTTCACATGCATGCAGATGAGGGGCACAGGGAAAGAAAAAGCAGTAGAAATAAGAGAAAACTAGAAGGGGTTTTCTTACAGATGAAAGAGTGAGAGGAGACATTTTTGCTCTATGTCAATGCACTGGAATAATCATGGAGGGTGGAGAACTGTTTAAGCTAACAAACTAGAAATAAACATAAATCTTATAAATAGGTTAAGAGTCATTTAATCAGGAAAATAGATGTTTCTAACCCTTTGAAGAGTGAAGTTCTGGAAGATCCTTCCAACAAAAAAAAAACATAGAGAAAAAATATAGCTAGTTTAAAAATGGTATGTATTATGGCCTTTAAAAAGATCAGCGTATGATAACGATGTGTTACGCTGTCTGTGATAACTGGGGATTTACAGCATGTAGTCCAGCCTTCTGGCTGGATCATTTTTTATTATCCTAAGCATGGTGGGGAGTCTACATACAACATATAGTTTTTAGATCTACTCAATGGATCAACACCTATTCTCATTAGACAGAAAGCATGAGTTGTAACGCTAGAGCAGATACTCTATAGGCTTGTCAGGCAGTACCTGGGTGCTCTTCACATACTATTTCCATATATTTCTTGGTGAAGTGGTACGCTGAATAAGTGACTTTCTGTGATTTACAAAGTGACAATAAATGCTTTGAAACCTTTTCTTCCAAAATTCTTGTTTTATTCTACATCCATCATTAACATGTACAAACATAAAGTGACAATACTTTTTTCTGCTCATTTTTCTCATTTTAAGATGCAGCTGTGACATTACACACAATACACTAAATAGCTTAGTTTCTACTATGCCTACATATTCATACACAACTCATTTATTCCAGTTCTCTTTGAATTGATAAGCATTGTCATTCTTGAGGAAAATCATAACATCTCAAGAAACAAATCTACTTTCTCTTGCTATACTTTCTCTGTTGCCTTTTTTTTAAAGTCATATTGAGTCCGATATTGTGGAAAACAGTGACTCTTGTAGCTACTAGTAGGAATATGAAATACAGCTTGATTTTGGATTAAACTTCGTAAGATACATTTGGAAAGAGGAGATATTTTCCTATATTATTTAGGTACTTGGGAAAATGCCATCCTGAAAAATAATTTGTAAGTATAGGAAATAGGTTATTATTTCAAAAGCAATGGACCCTTCTGACCTAGATGTCAGGTGTGCTAAGCATAATATCTTAAGAGGAAAAGAAGAGATGACATTAGGAACATTCATAATGAGAAAAAAACCAGAACAAACCAAAACAAAACCAGGCAAAGAATAAATAATGACCTAATAGAAATCCATAAATATTTTATGTGCTTTTTTTACTAGGTATTAATAATGGCCGCATTACAGAAGTGTTTTCCTGAGGGAAAAAGAACTAAGTGGCATGAAGTCTTCTCTGCAGTAATTTACTATTGAACTTTGTTCATTTTGTTCAAAAACTGTCCACAGCCTTGTCTTATGGAAAAAGAAAAGTGGTAATAATTCATGGAAGCTGCTAACTCAAGAGAGCCCAATTGCAAGTCTTACAAAGGCAAAGGCATGGCTATTTTTTTACCTTAGGGTGTACGGACAAGATTAACACCAGGCTTTCACTCTCGGGTATTTGTTGGTGAGTTACTTCAAGGTTTACAAGAACAATTGCGCATGATCAAGATTTTACCTGGGGGGAGAGGTGTGAGGGGTGTGGGGGGTTCTCTCTCACTTGTTTACAGAGCATGACCTATGGTAAATGACTGAAATTTTATATCAGTATAAGAAAATCACAGCTGTTGCACACAATACACAAATAGTAAATAATCTGTCCCATTCTCCACACAAACAATGGAGTCTTGTAAACCAAACCTCATCAAATACCTCTTCAGGCTTTGTCAAGGAAAAGGGAATGATAACTATGTCTTAAATGCAAGTAAATGTGTGTTCACCCTTTTAAGCACTTTACATGCATTTAATATATTTCCTCCCTGCTACCAAAACAAGTATCTCCATGTGTCCTGAACATATAGGGAAGAGCGTACGTGTTTTTGATTTGTTGTGAACCTCTGAAAGTCAAAACAATGTGACAGTCTATTGAGACACAATCACCCCTTAATAAAATATATTGGGAACTACCGGGAAAAGAATATACTCAAATTTAAGTGTCAATTGTCCAGATAGGCAACAACATCTATCCCATAAGTAACATTAAAAACACTTCTAATGACACTATATAAATATCTGCTTCCTAAGAGTGCAGTGTTCCCTTTGCTTCAAAAGCTAAAATGATTGTAACTGAAACGCAGTCACGTAATTCCAGTTAAATATGGTCTACGTATGAAAATGACATGGAAATGCATAAATATATGCAAACTTTTCCATTGCCTTCCAAAAACTTTACAAGATATGCTTTATTATGACGTATTATCTAGGCAGGGAGAAACATCTCAGAGTAGTAGAACAAGCTAAAAAAAAGTTTGAGGAAGTAAAGGTGATGGAAGAAGTGTACTGACTGAGAGAGACACCATTTACAATGGGCAGGTGGGCAAGGAGTCAACTATAAATGAAAACAAAGAAGTAGGCGTCCATCTCCAAAACAATGCCCGTTCATAACCGCGTGTATGAAGTTACCTGCCATGTGCTTAAACCCCAAGCGATGGTGCGCTAGACTTCAGATGAGCTCGGCTAAGAGCAAATACCCACGCAATCGGTGCGAACGGCCAAAGAAAGGTGGGCTTTCCCCCCTCCTTCCCCGGGCAGCTCACCCCGCAGGAGACAGCCCGCTGGAGGACCTGTTCCGAACGGCCCCCCGGAGGGAGCGGGGGGCGGCAGA
>WAAD01019995.1:34933-58925 GCA_013389945.1 Fregata magnificens
CGGGGGGATTGTCTTTCTGCAGTAAATATATACATATATATGTGTGTGTGTATATTTGTACCAACGTGTGTATCTTGAGAGGACTCCACTGTAAAAGTGCATTGGGGAAAACTACCAGAAACGTTAAGGTATAGCGTGAATCACCTGCTATACACCCAGTAGTGAGGGCTTTCTAGAGCTGCTATTGAAATTTATACACAGAAATAGCTGTCCCACTCCCTTCCAAAAATGCTACCGTTAGCAACTTTTGAGGTGAAGTAGAAACAATTACTTGTGAAACTCTCTCCAAAGGGAAGCAGGTTAAAAAAAAAAAATGTATCTACATTGTTATTGTATCCAAGTCAAAGTCTGTGCAGTTCCTGTAGGGGAAACCCACAGATGAAAAATCAAATGGAGGTTGCATTTTCATCTTCTCCACTGTTACAAGGGGAAAAGAGATAGAAGGAACAGGAGCCTGAAGCCAGGGTATATGTATTCTCATATATACTGGCAGAAAGACTCTAATGTTCTACTCTAATATCTACCACCCTTCTTTCTGTATAGCTGTTTAGAAAAGCCCAAGAACAAATTCTACATAAAGTAGGAGAACTTTCAGTTTCTTTGCTTATGATTTTTACCTGCCTTAGTTACTCTCATCGCCAGTCTTTGAACCCAAGATTATCCTGCTATAACCTTTCAGGGAAAGGTTGATTAGAATTGAATGCAGTGGGTAAGACCCCGTGCTGTGCGGCTGAGAGCTCAGAGCTTGCAGCACCTACAAACCCAGAGAGCTGATAAATTCAGACAGTTGTATTTTTCCATAAGTAGACATGGATAGATTATATCACCCGCTGATATCCCTTACTTAAATTATTTAGGCTGCCACTATATACATGTGAAAGCATTTGCAAAATAGGAAAGCTTTCAAAATGTTGACCCATGACTATTCATCTAAAATGTAGTCTGGAAAGCATCACTTGCTCTTTGTTATTCTTTTGTTTATTACTCACCCATTCAAAGATTTAGTCATCCAGTCAAAAGCAGAAATATTATTGTGTTACTGAGGTTATGTTCCTTCAATCAGAAGACAGCAGTTACATATAGAAATCATAGCCTTTCAGCTCTCTTTTGGGTGAGCTGGCCAACATGGTGTTTTATGTTAATCCATTTCCTTTTGCATTAGCAAAGGAGGACTGCACTTAGAGTTTAACACATTTCAGCTGATAAGAGTTACCTTCTACCTGAGCTAAGGGCTTACATCATGTTAGTGTAATTGCTTCAATTCATGTGAAAGGATTTTAAGGTGACCTTCCAAATAACGTGAAGAAGAACTAGTTTGTCAGTAAATTACCAGGCTGATCATTTTACACACAAGAAACACATCCATAGAATACAGACATGGGATGAGCAGAAGCAGTTTGGGATTGCTTTGCATGCAGAAAATGCAAATTCATAAAAAATTTCTCAAAACTGCCTCCAAGAGTTACTCTATTTCTTTTTTACATGTGACTCCCTCCGTATAGACCAAAAGTCTAACAAGTCTTCTGAGACATCCTGTGTGATTTCATATGACAGGGCCCACCATGAACCAAAACACTTCTAACACTTTACAGGGCAATGAGTTGTCTCTATTCATTAATTAGTCAGTCCTACTAGACTGACGTGTCTTTTTGACTCCTGTATGGATTATCACAGCTTTTCAATTCATTTGTCCTTGGTTTGTGAAAAGCCCTGGCTTATGTTTAAACATCAGCATACCTAGGAGGTTAAGACAAACTGCATGCTGTGTTAATGTGAGATGTGAAAAATTAACATATATTAATAAAGTATTGATGAGCCATTCGTTCATGAGTTATTAACTGATAACATTATTTTCCTTTATAACTCCTGCACTGAACAGTGACGGACATTATCCTTCACAGTCATTTTCTATACAAATACACCAAAAAATGATGGCTTGACAAGAATTTTTGGGTTTGCTGTTCTGAAGGCAATACAATGTATTCATTGCTACAGTGCCTTTGCTCTGAACAGAGATTCGTTTGTACCACACTCACCAGCTTCCTGGGAGCATCAGCATTTCTGCAGTTAAATCAAACGCTGTTTTCATAATAGTGTCCAATGGAATAGAGAGCAACAAGGCTCCAGACGCATGCTCAGGGCCCAGCAAAAGCTCAAGGAAACCAATGGCAATTTTCCAGTACCTTTGATATGAGTAATATTAAGCCTTGAATATATAGGCTGCCTATTCACATGATCCTGGACTTCCCTTTGTCCTTTGCAACGCTGAATACATGCTAAACTCTGAACAGATGCATAACTTTAGTATCTTTTTTTTTAATGCTACCCAGAACAGCCTGAATTCCATTGCATCTGCTCCAAATTTAGCCACAACTCTTCAGGAGCAATTACTCATGTGTTTTTCCAATTGCTTTTGTAAATCAGAAGTAAATCTAAAATTCTAAATCATAACATCACGCATATCAATGAAGCTCTCTGAAGCCTGAACATTTTCAGAACACTTAAATATTTACTCTTCTGGGATAGAGATTTCTAAGCTACAAGCAGTCAGTGTTTGTGAGTCTTGCAAGACCAAAACCAAATTCAACTTCTCATTCTTATCTGTTCTCCTAAAAGATGATCAGGTTTTGCTTGAGATAACCAAGTTCTAACGTTAAAAACACATTTCATTTTTAGCAGATAAACACTGTACAGCCTATGCAGAAAACACGGTAAGGAAAAAGGACAGTCTAGCAGAGCTTTCTTTCCCCGTGTAAATGAGAAGCTGCAATCAGCATTAACATCATTTTAAGATACTGTTTTACATTTTCATTTAAGGCTTACGTTGTCTGGCTTAGATTAATAGTGATTTTTTTCAGATCTCCATGCAGAGTTAGCAATAAAGAAAATCAAACATGATTACACTCCTTTGCATTATAAAACTTCCCTTAGGGAATTCAGTAGTTTAAAGCCAGTAATTCTGTGATTACAGCTTTTGTATCAAAATGCTTCTGATGAGACTTACAGGGTGACCTTACAGTTCTTGATTTCAAAGCATACCCTGTTGATATGCTAATATTTGTAAATTGCAGAGTATTTACACTGACGTTTTTGTGTTTGAATACTACCCCAGAGTTAACAAACAAGATATTAAAACTTGTTTTTGGTATCTCTTATCTGTATGATTATGACTACTTTAAAAGGAAAGATGATGGGTTAAAAATAGCCCCCTCCTTGGAAAGCAATAGGATCCCCACACAGAGGTGGTTACTTCTGTTTGCTTCTTTCCTGAGAAGAGTCACGTTCACTACTGTGTGTTCTTACGCCATTGCGGAGTCAAGGGTAGGGCACACCGTGTTCATCAAGAGGCAGTGGGATTTTTAAAGTGAGTATCAGTGAGAGAGGAACACAATTCTTACTGTTTTTCCAACTCACCACGAAGTGCTCACTGGTAGTGTGGTCAGATTTGTTCTCAGGAGAAAGTTCAAGCAGGATAAGGAGTTAGAAACCTTCAGCTGTAGTCAAGTTCTCAGTTCAGGCATGAGAATGGGCTCTGTGGTTTAAGCCAACTCCTTTCCAATTAGGCAGTTGGACTAGATGATCATTGTAGGTCTCTTCCAACTGAAATATTCTATTCTATTCTATTCTATTCTATTCTATTCTATTCTATTCTATTCTATTCTGTTATTTCACTTTGCACTGGACCCCAGTAAGCTCGCTATGGCTATTTACCATGTGTCAGCTGAGGCAGTGGTAAACCTCCTGAAACTCTCCTTCCAAACCACATCTGCTCCCCCCGTCCTCTTCAGATCCCTAAGATGTGTTAAAAGGCAGAAGATGCTGAAATCAGAAAAAAGCTTTGATCTTTCCATAGTTCGCTGTTGGAACAGGCTCTCTGCCCTTTTGTATTTGTATTTTGGGGAACTTATGGATTGGGAGCACTCACTAAAGAAGGCAGCAAGAGGCAAGAACCTGAAACACACACTGACAGTTTTCTAGTCACTCTTCAGGCATAAGTACTCACTGTTCCCAAGGCGGTCAGAGCCTGTGCAAATTGAGTGAGTCCTATTTCATCCCTGGATGAATTTGGAGGAAATGGTTTCTCCTAAGGATCTATCAAGATAGTGTTAAAAAGCTGGAGTTTTACTAAGGTTTACCACGAGCAGCAGTGAGTCTAGTTGACATCATCTGGCATACTCGTGCAAGTGACAGGGTACAAGAATTGGTCCAAGCATAGATCAAAGTTTCCTTTACTTTGCCAGGGCTATGACCTTGCTGGAAGGCAATGGTTTAGTTTGGCTTCCCGACCTGCTCTCCCAACTGCTCCTTCCCCAGCAGTCCTACCTCCATTCGCCAAGGCACAAATTTAAAGCATAATGCAGTTTTGAACAGATTTTGAACTAATCCCAGCATGGGTCATTTAGGCATGAAATTGCATGAGGACAAAAGTGGCTCTAGCCTTCCCATCAGAAAAGTTCATGGAGTATGGAACTCATAGACAAGTTCTGCAGAATCAAATCTCATGGTTAGATTCTGAGTGTGTCTTTTCCCATCCTCCATTTTACAGGGACGCCAACAGCATTCAATAAGGTTTTTAAAAGGCTGCCAGCCAGCTGCTCCATTTGCATTGCATCAGTGTGAACACAGCACAACTATGGCCACTTACTCAGATACCTGCTGTATGCTCAGCCTTGTTTCAGGAGAGGAAGAAACTGTTTGATCCCAGCTAAACTTGGGAAATCACGGAAAGCCTTTACCACAGCATCTATAAAATGTGTTGGACATAAAGGGCAAGAAGAGCAAGGATGTCTGTGTAAGTGATGTATTAGAGAGAAACTAGAACTATTTATTTGTACAGAACCCTAAACTGATAAAGAGGGGAGAGTTGGTTCTGCACTACATTGAATACATTGGGGTCCAAATTGCAGTAACTTTGGGTCTGGGCTTCTAGCTGAGTTCTAGCCTTACTTATCATATATCCTTTATCTGTACAATACTGTGATATCAGCCAAGTGATCAAAACAGATTAAAATGCCTATATGCACAGCAAACACTATTCCAGACAGCATTGGCTCTAGAAACAGTCCCCAACCCACTGCAGTCCCTCAGAAAAAGTGACAGTCTATAGAAATGAAGTCAGCTTCCTGTGCTCATTCAAGAACTGAAAAGAAACTGAAGTTACTGGAATCTGAGATCAGGCACAATTACAGCTCCAGAATTGCTGGCCCCAGTTTGGATGTATTACTACTGAGTCATGTTTTTGCAATTGGCTTCAGTCACAGCCTGATCAGGTCCATTATGCCCATCTTGTGATTTGACACTGTTACACTAAATCTCAGATTGATAAACCCTAAGCAATTTTCACTGCAGTACGTAGCAGAAATCACTTCAAAATAGAGAGCATTTTGTTCCTTTGTAGCTTTTACCTGTTTCTGTGGAATTCAATGTGGCATGCATTATGTATTTCCCACAGCACAGAAATAACATGGAAAACTTGTGAAAGTTTTTTTGGAAAACTTGTGGAAGTTTTTTGTAAGTTCCTTCCTTGGTATGACTAAAGTTTTGAAGTCCATGGTATGAGAAAGCAAAACCCAGTGGTTATGGCTGGAATTTGAAAAACTTGATGTCAGCCCTCTGCAAGATTACATGTATCTGTCCTGTTAAGGTCAACGGCAATACTTTGGTGTGAAACAGCTGTGATGGGAGCAGAGTCAAGCTTTTAGCAATGTGAGACCAAAAAAAAAAAAAAGCAAGAGTTTGGTCTTTACTGCATGCAGGCACATCAACCGGAATCATAGACAAAATATCTTCTGCCTATCCAGGTTTTGGTCACAGCCTTTAGTTTTACATTTGGGATGTTGGAAAGTTATCTTTCTAAACCGGTTGAGGGCATCAAAACAAATATATGAAAAAAGACTCTGGAGACCATGGGACCTTGTTGTGATCAACTTACTGCAACATCATGTGTTTGAGCATGCCGATGTTCAGCTTGGGCGTGAAACTGAGACCAGAGGTTCCCATGATCCACTCCTGCTGTGCACACTTCTTCACGATTGCACACTTCATCTTTCCGCCAGGTGTTTTCATGTACAAAGTATTTTTTTCAGAGCACGTTCTTGCAACTTAAGAAAGGGGCAAATAAAAGCATCTGAAGTATTTTCCCTTTCTTTAGAGAGACAAACTGGTTCCAGCAACTGGTCTGTAGAAGTGTTGCTGGAGAACAGGACTAAGCAAGAGCAGGTGAGGGATGTACAACCCCAGGATGTCTCCTGAGCAGCTTGCATTGGCTTTTTTCTAGCATAAGTGCTACAAGGTCCTGCCAGTAACCTAGCATGCCTCCTGTCCCTCTCCACAGTAAATATTCCAAAGGAGGTCAGACTAGATCTGTGCTACCTCAAGCAGCCTGCTGTGAGTGCTCTGGTGCTCAGAGGTGCAGCCATTACCCCACAGTGTAACAGTCCAGCCATTCTCTTTCACAGCCTGCACTAGCCTTGTGTGGTTTATGTTCCCCTCATTCTTAGCTGTTTAATAAGCTTTACTGCTTAATGATTTTTTTTCTTCCCCTCTTCATGTAATATAGCTGCATCTGGAGCTCTGGGCATTCTCCATTAATAGCTTGTCCTATTGTGTTTTGTCACGTCCTTTCTGGTGACTGGTAATTTATCAGTAGTATTGATTGATGTAAAATTATAGACTTCCCAAACTTTCCTAGCCTGCAGAGTGTCTTTCAAGAACTCATAAAGTAGCTCAAGTGATGAAGAGCCCTACTTAGCAGAATAGTTAAAGGCTGCTCTTTTAGAGGTATTACACTTGGGCTATTAAGGCAAAACACTAACTAGGTGTGCCAGGGTGACTTACAGCTCTCTTGTTTCTTTTCTTCTCAGGAGTATAGCTACACTTTCTCTTTCTGTTTTTTTATTTGGACATAAAACACTAAAACAGCTCAAGACACGTATTCTTATCTCACAGATAAGAAAATATAAGCTCGTGGTTTGAAAACTGAAATCATCTGCTGAAGGTAACAAGATAAGCCCATGCAAGTTGAGCTTTGTACAAGGAGCCATAATGATTTTGTACACAGGTTGCTGAACAATGAAAGAAAGAAAAATCAATTGTTCACAGAAGTGGCACCTGAAGGAAATAAAAATTAATTGGATCTGTAAAATAAGGAAAAACATTATTTGCTGAATATCCCATTTAAGCTGTTTGCTAAAATCTGTCAGAGTCAAGCCTTGACAGGTGTGTTCATGAATTGTTCAAGTTTGCAGCAAAAGGGAAAAATTCACCTTCAAATTTACAGAACCAATAGACAGAATTTGAAGGTTGCCATGTGTCTGCTGAACAAATTGGGTGAGAATCCAAACTTCTGTAAGCGTTCTTGAAATTAGTAATCGTATTATTTGTCCACTACCTTAATTTCTTAGAGGGTAGAAAATAAACCCTCTATGATAATTTTCAGGAAAAGCTACAAGAATAAGACCGCAGCCCAAGGAAAGATGTCTAATAGCTGTATATTTTCTTCTGTTTTGTTTGTTTTGCTGTTCTTCAGATTTAATCACGTCTCTCTGCCCTTATCTCATAAAGAGATGTGCTGCACATACATTTAATGTATGCATACTGGAGCATAATCAGTGCAGTGGGATGGCAGAAGAGACAAAGTAGGAGGGATAGGTTTAAATGTGCTTTGTGAGTGAGACCTAATGGTGCTTGAGAGCCACATGGCTTTGGAAAGTTAAAGATATGTAATTGCACCTTGTGAAAAATAGCAGGAGTTATGCATCTGGCACCTTGTAATTTACCTTTGGTCATACGTAAGCATGGGAAAGCATTCTGCTGCTATTTGGTATTGCATTTACTGGAATCATATGCAATTAACGCAAGAGCCCAGTTATCTCACTGAACATTGTTATATGACCAAAGTCATCAGCAATATCTATAAATTATATTTCCATGAACCAGTTAAGCTCCTTTACCCCCAGATCATGTATTAGTTCAAGGAAAAAATGAGACTGATCAAGCTTTCCATGAAGGTATGTTTATCTTTTCAGCTCTAGGATCTTCCTAGAGTGAAACTACTACAAAGATGCCCTGAACAAACATGTCCCCTAGGACTGTGACCAGATGCTTTTTTTTTTTCCCCAGCACTGGCTACATCTACATTGCTGGTTTTGTTTGACACAGGAGTGCACTTTTAAAGCAAATCTCACAGTTGAGTCAATTTATTGTGCTGGGCTTTGCATCGTGGAGCAGTCTCAGAACATAACCTGGATTCCTTTGGGATGAATCAAAACCAGAAGGTGCCTTGTAGGAGTGCACTTAATGCACCTCAACTGGTACTGGGCAGTCAGCCCACGGGATCTGACTAGAGCTAGTCTAAGTGAAATGCCCAAAACACATACATTGTGGACATTACAGCCTCAGCACCAGCTCTTTCCCATTCCAGATCTGCTCCCATGGCACTGACCCAATTGCTAATATAGATACAGAAGATGTTTCCAGACTTCTGACTGCCTGACCTCTAAAGAGGCTATAGCCCCTGTTTCATGCTTTTTTTGCCCCTCACTGAAATTTCTGCCATTATATCATGGACATGAAGCAGCATATCATTAAGCTTATCGTAGAATTCACCTGTTCTTTCTTTCTTCCTTCTTTAAAAAAAAGAATCCAAAAACATAGCTTATGGAAAACACAGTTGGTGAAGAAAAGTCTCTGTTATGTACAGACACCTCAGCATTTAGCTCTATATTACACTCCAGCTTATCTCAATTTACATTCCAGCAATGATTCAAACAGAAAAATGTGTAAGAGTAGCCAGAGAGGCATCCTATTAAAAGTTCTCAATACACTGCATAACAGGCTTGGGCACTCCATTGGCATTGCAGACAAGCTNAGGCTATAGCCACATACATCAACTGTCCTTAGCAACCAGCCAGCTGTGAGAAATGAGCCTGACTCCCAGAGGTAAACCTGCAGGATAACATACATTTGCAGCAGCAGTTTTTTCTTGTTAGAGTACAATTGGGCACCCAGTTTGGAATCGTCATGCTTGGTTAGGAAGGGGAAGGAACTCTTTCTACACAGACTAGTCAGAGCAGAAGTGGAAAATCGGTTATGCTCATTGCATCTGCGGTTTTCTAGGATCCCTAATATTTGCAGCCCTGTAGATGCCGTTGATTTGATGCTGTCATAAGTCCTTATTATGGGAAGAAGTTTCCCATCATTCTGCCACATCTCTTTTATTCAGATACTATAGCACTGTCTTCCTCTGAGAAATCTGTGTGATGACATATTTTAATTCAAGAAGGAAACTACTGTCAAGGTTTAAATTCACATTTAAATTATGCTTTTGTTTAAAAATATCTTAATTTTAACATTTTAAAATGCATTTAGAATTACTTTTAAAATTAAAAAGTAATTAAACTTTTATATAAGTAGAATTCTGTTAAAGTGTAATTTTATATATCTGATAGTCTTCTGATTCTTCAGGAGACAATCTGAGGTGACCACCTCCTGTGGCACCTATTCTTCTATGTGTAAATTTTCTATAACGAAAGCCCCATTATGCCTTCAACCTGGAAAGTGAGGCTAAAGTAGTGATGCAAATGGTGAACTGGAAATTAAAGAAACGAGACTGAAGAAAACATGTTTCCTGCCTCCATTGCTCTGAAGCCAAAATCTGATTGTCACTGAAGGCAGCTTTCATTTGGTACTGTTTCATTTGGTACGGAGGTTCCCAAAAGTCGGAGTCCCTTCACATTTCCTGAGAAACATGAGAAATTTGAACTGCAGGTCAAAGGAGGATCTAGTTTCCCACCCAAAGGGCTTGGGCCCTGGGCCCAGAGAGGAGAAACACTGCAGCAGGACCATGGGAAGGAACAGAGGTTCCTGCAGGTAGGCAAAGTACAAGTATTTGGGTTATTTTTCTGCAGGAAGAAAATGTTTCAACTTGCTTATCTGTTTTGTTTCAACTCAGTTTGCAGCCTTTGTCTTGCTGGGCTGGGAGATGATGATTTGGGATTTGGAGCACATTTGTGTGCCTGAATGAAGTCAGACTGTGTTTGCTTGGAGGGAAATGCAACTGGTGTTGCTTGCTGTGACGCTGCTGCTGTTGATTGAAAGGAGCCTGCTGTGGCTTACTACTGAAATTACGGG
The DNA here is from genome assembly GCA_013389945.1 of Fregata magnificens. NCBI lineage: Eukaryota > Metazoa > Chordata > Aves > Suliformes > Fregatidae > Fregata > Fregata magnificens. The sequence continues at coordinate 45,065 of WAAD01019995.1, forward strand.
AATCTTCAATAGAGCAACCAACGGCCCTTGGTGGGGGATAAAAAACACAGAAGGGAAAATGTTAAGGTAAAATTATGTTGGTGGTGAAGCTTGTTGTTTATTTAAACTGTTCCTGCTATGAGCCTAACAGTGACCTTTTCTCACATAGGGCGGTCAACCTTGTTGCGAAAGTATTTGCGAGTGTGCTCACAAATGAGGATTTTGCAGAAGTCCTGGCAGTTTCCGTCTGAGTCACCTCCCAAGAATGGGGTAGCAGCAAGAGTGCAAGGGCCCAAACCACCCCAGCTCATGTTGATCTACTATGGTCCATGGGCATGGCAGCAATTTGAGAGCAAACAAATACTCTTACTGACTATCCACATAACATTTTTTTGTTCCTCTTTTTTTCCCATTGCTTCTGATCTCTTCGGATCACTAAGTGCCTACTTCACTGGGATCCTTAGATACTTGTCTTACATAAACACTAACAACAACCATACTAGTGGTTATGCTAGAAAATGTCACTTCTCAAAATCCAGCACATAAGCATTCAAAATCTCCCCTTTTTCAAAAAGCCTGGTAATCACGCTTCTTAACTGGTTTCAAAGCAATTTGTTCTCAGTTGATCGCTGAAAATTAATGGACCAGAAAGCATCTGGTTTTCTTAAGAAGGGTACTACAGGGACTGTTTGGAAGGTAATATGTCCAGCACAGTCAGAATACACTGCACTGACCAAGTGAAAACTGAGTGTCCAGCAATAACCATCCTGGCATGTAGACTCTATTCACCAAGATACCTGTGTGTAGTTACTGAAGCTTTGGGTATAACCCAATTATTAAAGGTACTTGAAAAGCTGCCTTTGAAATTGAATATTAGACAGGAAAGAAAAATGGTCAGAATCATAAAAATCAGAGTAAAATATGGTGAAACAATCAACCCATTTATTCTTATTTTTTTTTTACATGCTACCTGAACCTAAAGAGCTGTGGTATGTTCAGTTACTGAATAGATAAATTTCAAAGTGGTGTCATTGTACATGCTTAAAACACATCTGAATGTGTGTTTTCTTCCTGTATTTTGTGCAATCATTTACTTTCTTGCAAAAAAGACCATGTATTTCCTTTAGGCAGCATTGAACACACAGCTCATGCTTGCTTGCTTTATTCATGTCAGTGCAGAACTTGCTGGTCATTTACCAGCATGACTGGTCGCCCACAGTTCATTCTGTGCTCTCACACCTCCCCATGCCCTCAGGCTTCTCAGCTTAACTCTCAGCAAGGCACCAGCTCACAATATTTCATTTTCAGTCCTCAGTGTCATCAGGATGGAAGCTGCCACTGAGAAGATAACATCTCTCAAGCATATGATACACGCAGTCCAGTGGCTGGCATTGGACTTGTCTGTCCAATGCCAAATGAGCCTCCACTAGAGAATTATGGACATTAACGTGACAGCTCACCCATAGCAGGGAGGCCTTCTGAAGCTGAATACATGAGCTGGAGCAGGACAGCCAAGCTCTGCACTTGCTGCTGTGAAAGCTCTCTCTTCTCTGGACCGGGTGCCAAGGTGGTAACAAGAAGGAAGAATTCGCTTTTCAGGTTTAGACCCAAACAGGAGAAAATGTTCAGAAAGACTGACACAGGCAATGTGCTAGTCATCCTAAATGTTGCCAGATAAAATAAACTCCAAAAGCACCATTTGTTCTTCTAAAAAGAACTGTTGGAGGAAAAGCTGGCCAGCCTAAGCATCCCACGTACACAAAACCCCCAAACCTATCAACAACAGCACCCAAACCAGATGCAGACTTTGTCAGATGTATGTATGTGCCCTGCCTGTGTGAATGCTTAACACCAGAAATGGTAGAGTGTTCAGGAACACAGTGTGTCTTGGAAAGGAGAGAAATTTGATTACCTTCTAAATCTGCTATATCTCAAGTGGGAATGATTTATTGATGCCAGTAGACACAACAGTGAGGAATCCACCATATTAACAGAGACATTTTTCATTTATCGATTTCATGAAACAAATACTAAGCAAGGCATGCAATTGGCAGACAAGAAAAATACATTGCTATTAATGGATGTAAGGAAGCAATCTTGGGAGAAAACCAGCAATAGGTTGAGCAGAGAAGTGTGCAGAGGTTATAGCAAAGTTCTGCAACCCAGAGATCATCTTTTCACCACATGTTTGCACAGCTTCTAGCTCAGTGGGAGTCTTGATCTATGACTTTTCCCCCCTAAGCTGAAATCCATATAGCAGTGCTAACAACATATGTCATCTGGAAATTAGTCTCCAGCTCTCAGCAGCACAGTAGATAAGCACATGTAGTGTCTTCTTATTCTGTACTTCAAACATAAGTTACATTAACAGTAGACTTGATTCCCTTGCTGGAGGCTGTGAGCCAAAAGACAAAAGGAATTAAGAAAATAAAGCATGCATAAACAAAAAAAGCAAAAAATCATTACATTCCCTAAGGCATCTATGCTTCAGAAAGACCAAAGGCCACACGGTTTATTAAAGATGATTGTGAATTATGCAGTAAAAACTCCAACATAGAGTCAACCAAATAGCTCACTTGACTAGGCAGTTGCATGCAAGTATTTGTCCACAACTTTTCTTGGGCGTTTTTTCTTACCATGTATGCTGTAGGCACATGTGTGCACACAGTTTCAAGCAGAAGAGTGCTCTTACTCAATTCAATAGTATGCATAAATGCACATGTTCTTAAGAGTTTTGCTCAATGTGGACCTTGGTTTTGCCCCCAAGAAGAACACCATCTTCTCCTTTTAACCAGTGCTTTCTTTAAAAAAGAGGTCAGCATCAGATGATGATCTCTGAGACAGCTGAAACTCCTTCATGTGTTGCACTGGAAATTCAAGCAATTTATACACCAGTTCTGTATGAAGAATCTCTCAGCATCAGCAGTCTAATCCAAAGTTAACTTGTTCTTCTTCCAAGAATATAATTGTCACACCTACTGTTTAATGTCAGCTTAAGCAGCAGAACAATCTGAAGGGGAAAGAAACACTCTCATTTACATTAGTCTTATCCTAGTTTTTAAGTGTCTACTTTCTAATTACTAGAATCACTTGCTAAGAAATGATGGTATGTTCAACACTGCCTAAAACACTTAGGAAAACTTAGTCCCTACCCAGCAGTGCCTCTGAGCAAAACAAGCTGCAAAATCCATTGCAAGGCTTGTGATGTTTTTATCTCTGAGCGCAGCCATTTTTCTGTATCACTCTAGAATCAAACACTGGCACCTCTCACGTTTTTTGTCCACTTAAGACAGGACCATCCACCTTCTGGCTCTTCCTCTGCTCTGCTGCCCCTTGGGGTAGTTGGTAATGGAGGGAGCACCAAGAAAGACAGTCCTTGAGCTCACTGGCATGAGGGGCTGTGATCCTCACAGGCTTTGCTTGGGCAGCAGAGGTGGGACACCCATCATTAGGGCTGGTTGCAGAGGCATCTCTCATGGTTTGGCCTCACGTTTGGTCATCCGAGCTGTCTGCATCCAGCCCACAATTCCCTGTTGTCTTACCTTCCTGTGGTCAGAATCCACAAAATAAATACAGTTAAATAAATAAAAAGCTAGATAAATAAATGTTCAATAAATGAAGAAGATAGATAAATAAATAAACGTGTTAAATAAATAAAGCTAAAAGAATAAAGCCCTAGAATGTCCTTCAGTTTAAGAATGGCTCTGGCCTATTAGTAGCTCCTTTTCAGGGCAGAAGCCACATCCTAACCAAGGGTCGGACTCCAATAGTTTTAATCATGTTACTGTATCTGTTGTCCTGTTCCTGACACTAGCTGCCAAGGGGGCTCCCAGAAGAAAATAGAGCCGGACTTTTCTCATAGCTCTATCTTCAGTGAGCAAAAGAAAAGAATGCATAAAAGAGTAAACATACATCTATGTCTTATCTCCTGTGTTGCATGATTTTTCTTCCATAGTCATATGCTGGATGTTCATGTTGCAGCAAATTCTGACTTATGAGAATTGCCACTGCCCATGTCTGTCTCACACATGAGAAAAACACAGAAGTGCTGGATATGCAAATTTTTTTCCATGTTTTTTTTAGCTCTGACATGGCCAGAGGATAGAGCGCTGTCCTTGGGCAGTGCTCTCTGTGTTTGGAAAGTGCCTATATTGGTCCACAGCCCCAGCTGGTAAAAACAAAGAAAAATGTGAAAAACACAATTCAACATGCAATGAAGTTCAGACTCCAGACCCAGTACTGGTTTGTTTTCTGTTCAAGGTTTGAATTCTTCTAATACAGTGCCTGTGTGTGCGTAAGTGTGTGTGTGGTTTGGCTTCAATATTTCCTGGAGGAATGTGTCCGCACAGCTAAACAAAATACCTCCCTGGGGGCAGCTTGTGCTTTACAGTTGCTGCAGCACAGAGAGAAAATCAGATTTTACAGACAGAAATGGAGTACATCCTGCCAGGGTATAAGAAAAGCTTCATGCTTGACATCACTAATGGTCAAATTATAACATCAAAAAATAATATTTTACTCCAGTGCATTTAGATCAGGAGCCTTGAAACCTTGCCTATCTCTTTGGGAAAAGAATGGGAGATAAATACATGAAAATAATATTTTCTAGCTATAAAAGGACTACAGCCAGGCACCTTTTCCAAACCACTCTTTAAACATGTTCCACATGCTTTGTAAGTCGCTCTTTTCCCCTGAGGCTTGGTCTGTTAACAAAGAGGTGTATTAAATACAGATGAACAAAAAGATCAGCTCAGAGTTTTCCTTGTGCTTGCAAATGCTGATTCCTCTACAGGGCTACTCAGGCCTGACACCAGGTCTCTCTCAATGAGGACTCAACATCCTCAGAGAGCAACAAATACATTTAGCCTTTTCCTAGCAAGTTCAGCACTTGATAGCAAGGCTTAGAAAATACATCTCACTAAAGATTTTTTTTTTTGTTCCTACTCCTATGAAAGTATAAAGCTAAACAGAGCCGGTTTATTGGCATCAAGAACCGATGCACTGTGTTTGGAAATATAACCCTTCATTGAAAAGTATGTGTAAAGCAGAATCAAAGAGTCTGCTTTGATCACTTTGAAACTTTCCTGAATGTTGTTCGGTTTCTTTGACTCTATTCGTTCCATTTCTCTTTGGTGTCAGAGAGAAAATGGTGTGGACAATGCTATTATTCTCCGCCTGGTGCATTGTTTTATTACAGAAGCTCATGTACCTAAATTATGCTATAGGCAGAATTGAAACTGTGTCTTTTTGATGTGAACAAAGTTGATGCCAAACTTTTTTGTTAGTGTACAATTAATGAATAAAACGGGTTGATGTTCTGAGTGCGGTTCATAGTGTGGCAGCTGCTGTGCTGCCTGTACATGTGCTTTTCACATTCCCCAGGAGCAAATCCAGCCTTTCTGGGAGTGCTGCATAGTTGCATAGTACTGCTTGCACAGCAGTTTTAATGCTGTATTCAGACTAGGGTCCGGTGGGGCAACTGTACTTCTCTGGCCAGTGCATTACCACATCCTTCTCTGGGCTGGACTCCAAGGCCTCCAACCTCTATTTCAGGCAGCTGTGGGCTGTCTCCCAGAAAACCATGGACAATCATCCTGTGCCTCTGCAGCTTTGATTCTCATATCAGTCAAAGCGATGGCTACTGGTCAGCAATCAACGCAGTGCCCAATCCGAAGGGCAGCACAGAAGCAGAGTTTCCAGCTTGCCTGGGCTCTGCAGTTCTTGTATGCCTGGATTTCTACTTCTCTGAGCAACTGGGGTGTATATCCATAGAGAGGTTGTCTACAGGACCACCTCTCTTTCCACCCCTGTTACAGAACTTCCCGGTAACAGCTATGGGAAAATGGGCTGTGAATAAGGGAGGCTGCAATGGGGCTGGAGTGCCCTGAGCCACAGAGCCGACAGCCAGCTTTGCCAGGAAAGCAGGACAAGGACCCAGCTGTTGGAAAAGTAGCTGGGGCGACAAGGAAAGGGAGGTAGAAGGGAAAAATACCCACATTGTCCCATCTCTCCCGTTCACTGAATATTCTCGCTGTTCTTTCTGCACCCCAGGCAGTCTGAATTCATCATCCTCAACCATGGGTGACCAAAAGTGTATGTCATATGCCAGATGATCAGATCCCTGCTTTTATACCCGTGTCAATATCTCCTTGTCCCTGCTGGCTATAACTCCTCTGACACATCCTAAGATTACATTCACCTTTTTCATGGCAATTCTGACTAGTGGCTAACATCTATCCCATGATTAATGAGAAAATATGTAGTATAACTTAGCACATTTTTTTGCATTCTCCATCACTGCCATATAATGAGCTTTCACATTACAGTAGAAATTCTATGCAAAAACTCATAGCCAAACACATAATACTATTGGATTTAATTATATTTCCATTAATCCAGTCTCTAGGGATCTTTCTTTATTTCTTTAGCCTATTCTGATCTTCTGTGTTGATACTGGCTCCTAAACTTTTGTTTTAAGATACATCGGTGGAAGGGTATGTGATAATACTTTCACAAAGATAGATCGTGATTAATATAGTAAAGATAATGCTTCAGCTGTGTGTCTTTGCATTACCAGGAAGTAATTATTTCACACAAACTGTTTGGTTATGAGGTAGATGACGAATATATTAACTCTGGATAATTTAAGGTAAACAGGCAGGGTTTTCCTTTAGTATTTACCCAAGATTACTGGGGAATTGGGCAGCCTCTTTCCCTCTTGTGCACTCACACATGCTTTTACCCTTTTTGGGCTATTTATTTGAGGAACAATGTTTTAACAAAGAATATTTAAATTGCCTCTGCAAACTTCAGCATGACTTTACTCTTGTATGCTCTATGTATATGTATATCAGAAGGACACTTTACATTTCAAAAGCAACACGCTTCTCACAGTTTTTTGAAGACGGCTTCTTATTTCAAGAGAGCTTCTCATTTGCAAGGGTAGCCTCAGCTCTCAGCAAGAAATATCACTGCAGTGACTCACTAGGTCTCATTGCTGATAAGATTGCTTTTTGCCCCAAATGCAGTTTGCCTGGTTTTCAGCTTGGGAAACTTCTTTAAATTCACCAGTGACTTTGCCAGCTAGACAACGACAGCATCAGAGTGTGAATCACACCATTTCAATGGGCTGATTGTGAAATAAATATGAACAGGAACAGCAGGGGGTGGCTTTTCTTTAGCAGTCACAGTTTCCTTTTCACTATATGCCCTTAAAATGCCCAGGCAGCCTATTAGTGGAGGGGAAGATTGATAGAATTGCATTTACATTTTAAATCAAGCCAAATTCTCACTTCCCCAGCCACAACCCTTCTAAAACATCAAACAAACAAACAAACAAAACAAAACAAAACAAGAAAAGCTGCAGCCAAATAGAAAGGAGGAAAATAAATGTTCATTTGATTAGTCTTATAATAGAAATTAGCTTAATGATCCAAAATTAAAAGTATAGACATTAAAGACCTTGGCTTGTTCTACACATGAAAGGCATAACGCTGCAACCGGGATGATTCTTCACTCAAAATATTTCTCTTCGTGCCATCCCTTGGTGCTTTCTTCAGTACATTACCCAGCTGAAATGTTGTCTCAGTTTTGTATCATTATTTCTCTTTCTTTTGGGGAATAACTATAAGGGTAAAACAAAACTGTATAAAGCCATGGGAGTAAGTAGACACACTGTTGCTGGGAAAGACCCCCAAACCACCCTTGGATCTGACTCGTCTTTCACCCAGCCAGTGACCATGAATACCCATCCCTTGCCTCACACCGGCTGCCCTGGGCACCCCATGCCAAGGTGGGCTGGGCTAACGTACCACCGGGTGCTCTCTGGGAAGCTGCCTGAGAACCAGCCGTGCAGGCAGGAGGGGCCCATTTGGTACCTCGTCCTTGCAGATGTTCTCAAAACTACCTGTTGAATGCTGCCTACAGCTAGCCAGATGGATGGGGGCAACACTGCCTCTGCTCTGCCTCTGCTGGGATGGCAGGGCAACCTACTGGTGTAGACAAGACCCTGCTGCAAGCTACAAGTCTTATTACCATAGAGAGCTATCAACTCTACCATGCATGTATGCAGCTACATTTCACATACCTTCAACTAATTCTTTTCTTAGTCACCCAACTTAAACAAATACGAACTAAAACCACACTTGTAGGGGCACTTCGTCACCTGGGAATTCATTACATGTCGTTCAGAAGCAGAAGGGGATTCTTTTTCCTTTTTTGTTTTTATCAAAAGGATTTAAAACAGAAAAGTTGCAACAAAGAATGAAGTTCGGGTTTAAATGACAATTACATCTGAAACACAGTCTGGTAGTGACACCAGTTTCTGACATACTCAGATGTTTATTTTTTCTTTGTTTCAAGGCAAGTTGGCAGAACAAAAATATAACTATTAAGTTTATTGATTTTCTTAAACAGAATGAAACTCCACTTACTTTCATCACTTCTGGATTTTACCTAGTAGAGCAGATCATCAACTATTCCGCCCTATTTTTGTTCCATAGAAGAGTATTTACACCTGTACAAGGTACTTGTCACATCGGTTGGTTAATGCTCTCTGTGAGAAACAAGAAATAATGCATCTGATTTACTCTTGTTTTGGCTTCAGGGCTTTTGTGCTACTGAGGCCAATGAACTGAACACAAGTTTTAATCTAGAGTGAGAATGTGGATCTGCACGAGTCTGTGACTTGTGTCATTGATTTCAGTGATGGCAGTATTTCTTCCACTATGCTTAAATATAAAACATGAAAAGCAGTGTATAGAAAAGAAAGTAGAGCTATGGAGACATGATGTATTATATGGACCCGTACTTTACCTTCTCAGCCAGCTGAGATGAGAATTTATTTACCTAGTGGTTGTGCTAGCCTGCTGGAAGAACCGTTGTTTGTATCTAGAAATATACACAGCAACATAAGCTTTGACGTTTGCAGGTTTCTGGGCAAGAATAAATAGAAAACTGAGCCTGCTAGCATGCTAAGCAGCTACTAAAAAGCTCCTGTACAGGCTGTAGTTCAGCAGAGAAGTCTCTTTGGATTCCTGTCTGGCTTGGACTGGGTTGTTACACAGAGCTGCACTTTCAGTCTCATCCATTTATTTTCCTTTAGTGACATAATGTTTCTGAAAGGTGCAGGAATACCAGTCCTAGAAAATTAAGTCCCTCATCTTCTTGCAGATTAACCACAGCATAGACAAGAGCTCCTTGGAGGGACAACCTCTGAGAGCAGATAGCTCAGACCTTGCATTTTTTCAGCCCTTGAATTCCCCAGTGGGCTTGTATTGGGGACAAATTTGGTAGATGAATACATTTATTTGTATCACCTCTGATATATTTCTTGCTGGTTGACATAATTTTTCATCAGGAGTGTAATCAGGGAGGGTGGGAAGCTGACCAGCAATGATAAGACCTGGAGCTATCATCTGCCACATTTGCATGTGGAGAGAGAGGGGCAGTGAGGCAAGGGGAGGGCAGGAAAGCATGAATAACTTGCTTTTACTGCTGAGCACTGGTCTAAACCTGAACAAGGCTCTCTCCAAAACCCAGTTATTGAGTCCCCGACTGCAGTGTTAATAAAGAATGGTATTATCTTGAGATAACTCACACGTGAGTGGTCTCGAAGCCCAGATGGAGCACGGACAAGGCACTTGTGTGCTACCAGGAGGAAAGGAGGCAGCTCTGTCTGTGCCCACGCCTGGCCAGGGAGCCCGGCTGAAAGCATCCTCTTATTTCACCAGAGAGGTCTGCGAGTTACTCTGAAGTAAAATTGCCTTTTTCTTAGCAAGGCAGTGAAGGCTTAAGACTCTAAATCCTGCATTACTTGAATCAATAAGCCTTGCAGTCACTGAAAAGGGTATCACTGACAGGGCTAAGACCACGTAATCTCCCATCTCCCTGGTGTTGATGGCTGCATTCCCACAGTGTCCGTGGGAAATACCATTATCCCCATTACACAGACAGCAGCCAAGACACAGACAAGGCAGGCTATGTCTGCACCGCAGTGACAGACACTCATGCGGACATCTCTGAGCTGTCCCGGGCACTGCCATCATGCTGAGCCCTATATATCCCAGGGGATGCAGGAGCCTGCTGCCCGAGCCCCTGCCCTGCTGCAAAGGCAGGTTGGACACTGTCCGCAGAGAGGGCTGGTAAGCACAGCCAGTGTCAATGATTCAGTCACTGGTCCGAGGCAGCACAAGGAAATTATACCTGTTCCCCCACCCCTCCTGGGCTGTCCTGTCTCTGACCGGGACCACAGGACTCCCCATTTCCATGTTTTCCTGCAGGGAAAGTGCCCAGTGCCAGGTTCGTGCTGGCAAGACCTCCAGATGTCAGAACATCTCGTTTCTTTTTCTGACCCAGATGGCTTAGCTGCTTCTATAACCATTTTATCTAAGAACAGGCTTTTGAGCAGTAACATCTGTTTCCTCAATATATATGTAAATTTTTAAAAATAAGAACAGCAGTGTAGAAAAAAAGAAGCCTTTACCACTGAGGGTGGTTATGCAAAAAGAGGACTTTTGCTTAACTCTCATGGGGAAACGGCATTGAAACTCCAGCCCAGCGACAGCCCTGAGGTCCTGCTGCCTTCTCCATTGCCCACAGCTTGGCCAAGCCATGCAGATCACCAGCAGAGATTTATTGCTAGCCTGAAAGAGAAAAGGAGACACGTTGGTTTACCCCAGCTTCCAATGCAGGCACACTGTGCTGCCATACCCAGCTTCCCTTCTATACGGGGGCACCTGGCAGCATTGTGCACCAGCACCCCTGAGACCCAGGGCAATGTGTGAGGCTGCACAACCCCTATCCCAAAATTCAGTGCTGATGTCTACAAAAAGGCTCAGCAAAGTGCACTGTTGCACAGTGAGGAAAAACATGACAAACAGATAAGACCTTAATCAAAATGCCAGGGTTTCCAAAAAGCCTTGTGCTGAGATCGAAGCTTGCTGGGCAGTTTAGCTCTGCTGTGAACCAAGAAGTGGCACCTTTGCCACAACAGCCAACTGAGTCACGGGGCTTTGAATCACTTCTTAAACACACAGGGCTTTCTCTGTAAAGCACCATTTTACTTTTCCTATTTTTCAATATAATCAGAAGCTCATTTCATGAGGTGTCTCATGGCAGCCCCGAGCTATTTTAAAATAAACATTTTCATTAAACAAGTGGATTTTGGTATTAGGAAGTCAGCAACTTAAAAGGGCTTTTGTCAAAAGTTGGTGGAGGCCCTGGTAGACTGTTCAAACATGGGAGGAATTTCTGCCTGCATAGTGAGTCCTTTGACTTTTAGAAAAATATTATTGTTTGAGTTTTCAGTAACTTGGAAGCAAAAGGACAACATAGCTCAAAAATCTTTTTAAAAAATATATACACAGTTAGGTCATGATAGGCTTCTAAGTTTCCTCTCAGCTCATGTATCTGCTTTTGCTATGGAATATTCCTTATGAAAGAGTAAATAAATGCACTGTAAATAACACTTGAGGCTGTAGCGACATCATCAGCCTCAAGAGTTGATGCAAAACTCAGAGAATGTGTGTCCTGAGCCCTTGGAGCCCTCATATGCTCACTGAATTCAGGAGTATGGTAAAGATGTGTCTTGTGGTGGACATGTCCATGTCATGATGATCATCACAAATATGGTGGTATTGTCACAAATATGGTGGTATTGATTGACTCCTGCTGTGCTGCCTTCTAATGCCAGCCTGAGCGTTGTCCCACAGACTGGAAGGGCTGTAAATAGCAGCTTCTCCAAAGAGGCAATCCCTAGGCAAGTTTTGACTCTAACATATTTTGACCTTTGCCCCTTCCCCTCCTGTAGCTCTATAGACTATTTCCATGGCCATTTTTAATATTGCCTCTAAGATGCTATTAGCCTTTGTGAAGAACAGCTTGTGTGTCCCTGTTAAAGACCTTCTCTGCCCAAGGCAGGGTATGCACCAGAATTAATAAGTGGTTTTGTATAAGTGACTGGACAAAAGCAGTCACTGAAAAGAGAGTCTGGACTTTGAAGGGCTTCGGTAACTATGTATCTGGTTGAGTGTTATGCCAGGTGCCTCAGACTGAAAGGGCTCCCAGTGCCTGGTGTCACTAGCAAGTTCTCCTGAAGTCGTCAGTGAGTTTCTTAGAGAAAAAGAAGTTATTTGCTCACGTCTGGACCATAAATTGAATGTACTCAGAGCTCAAGGATAATCTTGCTGATGAGCTACAAATAGAAAATAACTGAGAAGAGAGTATTTGTCTTTTTTGAACTGAGTTGCATATTCTGCATGCTGAGATGTGCAGAAGTGCTGATGAGCTAGTAGATGTTGGAAAATGTCCATCTGGGTCAGAGTCAACTATGTGTGCAATCTGGCCCAGGGAGAAGAAGATTTAGATGAGGAAATTAAACTCTGGTCCTTCCTTTTTTTCCAAAGAAAAGAAATCCTTTTTCCTAGTGTTTCCGAGGGTAGCTCATTTTTTTAACTATTTGAGTAGACATCCATCACAGGTGGCTTTCCCTGAGTTAGTTTATATGGGATCAAAGAGAAACCACAAGGCAGGAATACTGTAGCCGAGCAAAAACTTCAGAGCAAATTACTTCAGCAATTTTGCCCCTTCACAAAGCAAGAGAGTAATTTTTTTTATTCGGTTAAGTGTTTTGGTGAGGTCTGGATGCAGCCTTTGCTTTGCTCCCTGGGCCCAGACGAGCTTGACCACTCAGCAAGTCATTGCATTTCCCTGTTCTGCAGAAGCAACTCGATGCGCGGACCATTTCCCGTGCCTGTCCGTGGCAAAGCATCTCTGCAAGTGTGTGAGGCTGAGCAAATCTCACCTCTTAGGACAAGAGTCGTGAGTATGCAGGCTGCAAGTGTGGGGCCGGGCAGACTTCAAGTGCAAAGGCATGAACGGCAGGTGGCAATCCTTTCCTCCCACTTCCCTTTGTCACTAACTCAGAACATGGCCATCCAGCTCAACACCCTGCACCTTCAGAAACTGAGAAATAAATGAATTCCAGGTCTCCCACTTTTTGGGCAAAAATCATAAGCCCTCAGTGCTATGCAAGTGTGGGGCTTTTCCTCCTCTGGATGTCTTCTTGGAGCTGAAGGTTGTGACTGCACTAGGTGGCATTCAGCGCTTATGCCAGGCTCCCTCAGATGTGACCACTGGGTGAGGCTTCTGTGGCATGTGGCTTTCACCCCAGCTTGGGAGACAGGGTATTGTGTTAGGCTATAGGAAGCTACACACTTGCCTCTCTGGCCCTAGGCAAGCAATGTGTAGCTCAGTTCATAATGTAATTCCAGATCAGTGTTGGCATCTTTAACATTATCCCATCCTAAATAGCTTTCAGCTGTCTGAATATGGCCAGGACACAGGACTTGGAGAGTTGTTTTGCTGGTGTTTCATGCCAGACAAAGAGTGGCCATGAGGCCACATTTGTCACAGTCACTTTGACATCTATCTTGTAGAACATAGTATTTAATTGTAGTTTGAAATGGCGTCATCACTGTAGTGTTAATACAGGTAAAATACCAAGAAAGTGAATATTGCTTGCACTTTAAAAAAGAAATAAAAAATCAAATGTTTCCTTTTGAAGGCATCCTTAGCAGCAACTAGGTTGCTGACTTCTTGTACTGGGAGAGCATTTATGCTGTTCGGAAGACTGCTCTTCTGGCAGAGCAACTACATTTTAGCAGCTTGCCAAACAAGAATGTGATAGAAGGATAATATTTCACTCCTACCCTCAGCTACTCTTTACAGTAATGAGACGGTGATTGAGTCTGTTTCTTTACCGGCAAAGCTCACAGTAAGTAGCATTGTTTCCTTGGACATGCACTAGGTAGCCGTGTTTAGATTTATGATCCAGCTGCTTGGGGCCATCTCATAGAATCATAGAATCATAGAATCATAGAAT
>WAAD01019998.1:0-12278 GCA_013389945.1 Fregata magnificens
TGATTCTATGATTCTATGATTCTATGATTTTTTCCCTATGGGTGTTGTTTAATAAAGTGTGTGTGTACGTAAAGAAAGCAACAAACCTTAAAACCTACCTAACGCAGTATTTGTTTAGCAAGGGTATTGTTGATAAACAGTATAGGATACAGTAGTGTTGAGAAAGCTGTTGGCTTTTCTTGACAGTAAGCTGTGCATTTGTTGGAATGTGCTTTTAAGACCAGGTCCTAAAATAAAAGTAATGCTGCCCATTTAAAAGACTAAGTCTGTTATACACACAGTATTTTTTCTTATTTTAATAACGTAACAAAGGAAAAAACCAAAACAAATCCAAACCCAAACCCTTCACCCTTTTCGATCGTTTCTTGCTCATTCTTCCATAGCATTTTTAGTTCAATTTCATTTTTTCCCACATTAGGTATTGACATCTTGCTACTCCAACGTGTAACATTAACATGTGTAGCATTAACCATGCCCACTAGGGAACGTTGCTTTTTCCTAATCCTAAAGAGAACACACATATGTGAATGCTTCTAAATTTAACTACGTACAAAGTTAGTACTATGTCTGCATGCTTTCTAGTGGTTTGGTACACAGCAGCGGCAGCAGCAAGGCATTGTCAGAAGCAGTAGGGACAGACTGTTCTCCCACTAGCAGCAAGAGCAGTGACAATGTCTGGGTTTTATCTATGCATGTTGTCTCTATCCAGTCTAAGACCCAAACTTCATGCTGATGATCTGCACTGTTTTCCTACTTTCACAATTTTATACACATATTCTCTCCTGCCTTACTCTCCTATAATGTAAACTTATACCAGGACACCAAGCCATTCCTTCTGTATCTTTTCAATCAACAACCATCCCACAACCAGGACTTCAATCTTGTTGCCCAAATTTCTTTCACTTTCTTGCTATACCACGCATCTTTTTCCCAAAGACACTCCATTCTTTCACAGAGAATATGGTATATTTTTATATATATATGTATATATATAAAAATAAATATATATCAATATATATATCTGGTATATATGTATACCAGAGAATGGTATAAAAAATTCTATACTTATATTGCTGAAAGAGATGGAATTTTGGATCAAGAGCTATAAACCAATTTCAGCCAATTTATATGGATGGAGATTCTGCATTCTTAACAACTATTGTTAAGAATGGTATGTCCTAGCAACAGTAGATCATGAGCTTAGGTCCTTCAACACAGAAAATGTAATAGCTTTTGTTACATCATCTCATGGACATAATGTCTTAAATGAGGTTTTTCTTAGAATATATGTTTCTGATAATTTTTCTTAGCATAGCCCTTAAAAAAGTAAAGATCTGTCCAAGATAATGGAGCTATGATTCAAATATGAACTTCCCCAAAGGTTTCAAAATTTGGAAGAGTTCAGATTATGCCTTTGGTTGAACTTGTTACAGTTTCTGGAAGCCAAAGAGCCTGGTCTGGGTTTGAGTGCCCATGAGGTCAGCCTGTACGTCACTGGGGCTTTATTTTGGAGTGAGTTCTATTTAAAATCCAAATAACTTAAAAGCATGCCTTTAAGCTATACTTAAAGATTTGGGGGTTTTTTGTTTGTTTGTTTGTGGGGGTTTTTTCATTTTGTTTTGGTTTCTTTTTTTTTTTTTTTTTTTGGTAGCATCTTTAGAATTCTATAGAATATAAAAAAGCTTCTGAGAAGGAATAGTTACTTATTTTTTTGAAGTGAAAACACATTGGTACTTACTTTAAGATTTGAGAAAATGTTCTGCTCGTCTCCCAAACTGAGGAGACTAACATTGTAGGGGTGATTCACAAGTTTCTTCTCTTCTATGATGTAATTTCTAATAAAACATGTACATCTTGTTTAAATTGTATGGAATAGATTAGTCTGTTCAGCTGAGATTTTGCGAGATGAATAAATTCCCATATATCAAGCATGACATCAGCTTCGATGAGCTTCAGAGAGCTAATACAGCCAGTAATAACTGTTTAGCTGGTGTAGTGTTATGCAGTGTATACAGCTATAATAAATCATGCACATTATCATTATCCCCTCATGTCATCTTCAGCTAATGTTAATACCTAATCAATTATACCAGATATCAGTCTCTTCCTTCAGTTCTCTGTGAAAACAGAAAAAGTAATTCTGAGGAACGCAGAGTGCCCTGATACAAAAGTTCATTACTGAGCCCAGGAAATGTATTGATGTTCCTACATTTTCATGTGGTTTTATGCTTAGCACTTGTAGCAGGCATTTCCTGATCAATAAATATAAACTGTCAGGTTTTCACAGCTAACTTTTTTGTTTTGTTTTGTTTTCCAGTTGACTTAATGGTAACTGTTCATTCTGTAGAACAACATTGTCAATCTGAGATAAGATGCATGAAAGCTAATGGATTTTAAAAGCATTAAGAGTGAACACGGTCGAATAACAGCCAAGCAATTTAGTGTTGAGTGGATACTTAATTTCACTGCAAAGTGAGGGGTGCTATGCTCAACGCCACTGAGAGATCTCACTGTCAAAATTAGATGGATAGACAAACTGAATATGAAAGAATCGGTAATTTTTCATGGACAGAAACTCTTTGTCTGTATTACAAGTATTTCTGATCATTATATTCTTTCTCTATTGTTATTTAAAATTCAGATACAGTTAATTAATAAGAATTTATTATACACATAACATTTTTACATAAGGATTTTCAGGGTAATTTGAAAAATTCATGTGATTTTGTAATTCTAAATATGTAATGAATGAGAAGAGAAGAGTATAAATCCTTCACACAGCCACAAACCATCTGACCAGGAACGGTTATAATTTAGCTTGTAGTATGGCATATGTAAGTCAGTACTGGCAGTGTTTCTATTCTATGGAGAAGCCATGACTAAGTTTAGATGAAGTTACCTCTCTCTTTGCATTCCATTAACTTGCTTTTTTCCATGTCTAAAAATAAAACAAAGCAAACAATAAATAAATAAAAAATTAAACTGTGGTAGAAAATCAACTCACAAACTATTAATACTGACTGCTTTTTCAGTTCTTGATACAAATACCAAGACTGGCTGTAGGTATTCCGACCATGTTTCTTCAAAGAGATCACACAATAGATAAATTTGTGAGAATTTACTATAGTGCTGGTGCGCACAGGTGTACCCTACAGGCAGGGTTATGCTGCTTGCGTGACAGTCAGTCTGGGACCAGGAACCATGAGCAGCCATTAGTTCCTCTCATAGCCCCATATGCAGTCTCTC
This sequence comes from Fregata magnificens, assembly GCA_013389945.1. Classification (NCBI taxonomy): domain Eukaryota; kingdom Metazoa; phylum Chordata; class Aves; order Suliformes; family Fregatidae; genus Fregata; species Fregata magnificens. The sequence goes on from WAAD01019998.1 coordinate 3,247, forward strand.
CACCTGGATACTCCTGGGGTTAAGCCTAAGCGGGCAGGAGAAGGTGGTGGAGGAGGGGGAGGAACCATCTGCACAGCTCAGGAACCCAGAGGAAGTTCTGACTTGGCTGCTTCCCTCTGCTGCCCTTTGTCCTCAGTCTTTCATGGAGAAGTCCCCACCCGTCCACTGAGCTGGAGAAACAGTGGTATGGTGACCACAGAGGAGGGCAGGACAGCTGGCTGAACACAGGGCTGCAGAGCAGAGCAGTGTGCTCGTGACAAATGCCTTGGCACTAGGTGTTGCAGCGCAGACTCTCCAGACCACTCACACAGCCTCAGCCATCTCTGTTAATACTAATCAAGAGGCAGTTACTCCTTATTTTTTATGCCCCTGGATTACCAAACACTGGATGAAGGTAGAATAACTTGTTCTGTGTATGAAAATGCTTTCATAATGACTCCAAGTCATAGTTTTTCCTTTGTATCAGTGGAACATCTCCTTCATCCAACAAAGAAAATTTAATCCAAGAGCGGTTGCCTTAAAACCAGTGACATGACTGAGTGCTTGCAGTTCTATTGCTCTTTCTGGATTTGGTTATCATTAGCCTCGTTTGGATCCAATATCCTGAGGAACATCCTGGGAACCAGTGATGCTCAGGAATGCACAAGCTGTGTGAAAAGTTCTTTTATATTTCAACCTAGAAAATGAATAGAATGTCCAGAACTGAGGGGAGATGAAGATGATATGCTCCTAAATTGTTTTGTGTTGAAATCTCAAAAGAATAGCTCTAGAAATGTCAGGCCCAACTTAAACCCTACCTCTATCTCAGCTTTTATGTCTTTCCCAATATACAATCCTGTTTGTGACCTAATCTAAATATGATAAAAATCCGTGGTATCTGTCTCTAGACCTTTAGCCCATGAGCTGGATCCAGATTCCCTACTCAATCTACCTCCAATAAAAATTTCAACAACAGAAATATAAGAATATTTTTGCTACAATGCTCTCATTCTGCAATATCAGAAAACTGTTAAAGATTGGGGTTGAATGGGTTTATTTTTTTCCTCTAATGGCATATCAGTAAAACAAAATGCATAAGCATATGCATCATGGCACAGTTCATTCCATATTTCAAGCCAAGCAGAATTTGCTACATTATGAATTTCCAATCTTCCTCTTATTGCTCCAAAAGACTAAATACCCTCTTTATTATTCCCAGTCATCCCTGGCCCCAGAAGTGACCATGGAAATGTATTACTGACACAGCATTTACCCTTTTTTCCTTTACCCGGTTTTTCCTGTGCTGCCTGTGGTAGATGCACTCTGTGATATAAGTTGACAGCAATACCCAAAGTAACCTCACGACCCATTAGAGTAACTTCTAAAACATGCTATAATCAGGCATAGAAAGTATATTCTGTGGCACTCAATAGATCCACTAAGGCTTAAGTGCTTCTGCTGCTAAGTGTAGCCTTTCTAAAGTGGGGGGGGAAAAAATCCCTTTTGCAACTGAAAAGCCACTGTAAATGCTCTGGTCGTTAGAGTTGATGAGTAGTTTTCTTTCCACACTTTCAGCTGCAGTTAAATGCTTCTTTGAAACTCTTCAAATCCATATAAAGGATAAGTATGGTATATTTTGGAGTCAGTGGTTTAAATATAATGGCAAAGACACAGATTAAATAGGATTCCTAATTATATATTACCTGATTACATAAAGGAAAATTATTAGGATAACAAGCTGGTTTGAAGTTTGCCACTAATGTGTCATCAGAAGACTGGTTCTCACAACTCAATGTGCTGGTGATAGGAATGGAACTATTTTTGGTCAACATGTTTGCTTGCCATCGCTGGTTTTATCAATATCCTTGCTATGTGGAAATATGCATTGAAAAGTTTAGAACACTTTATTCTCTAGAATCAACAATAGGTGAACGGTTTGTCTTGAGTGCGTGCTGATTAGCCTTTCAAGTTGCATTTTTTTTCCCCCATCATTTTTTCCTTATTTTGACCAGATTCCTCCTCCCTTCCTAGCCAAAAGTCAGAATCTACTGCCAAAAGCTACCCAGCTACTGTCAAAAGCAGCATCTGTGTTCTTATACTTCCCACTCTTCTGCCTTTTTGTTGCTGTTGCCAGTTTAATGGCAAGCTAATCTTTTTGGTTGTTGGGAATTATATTTTCTATTAGATCAGGAAGTTGAGATGACTCACCCTGCAGCCAGGTAGCTGTGAGAGGAGGCAGGGTGCAACAGAACAGCCAGCATCTTTGGCCATAAGACTAATTTAGATCAAATCAAGTATATTTACATGTATTGTGGCTATTAGGTATGTGGATTATTTACACATATAAAAGGTTGATATACCAGCACTGTCACTGAGGAGAACTGAACTCAGGAACTTTGGGCTATTTCATCTTTGGAAGCTAGATAATAAATGTAGAGTATGAAATATGCACAAACAGCCTGTTGGTGTTATGGTCTATTCTTGGGTTTATGTATTTCTCTTGCAGGGACAATAACCATGCTCAACAAACTATAACTTATGATGTCTGCCATATTTGAAAGCTTAATCCCCTGTCTCTTTAAGTTTTGGGTTGTTTGTTTGTTTGTTTGTTTGTTTTTTAAGGTAAACGTAAACATGGATTTAAATTATTGGTGAGAGAGTATTTTCAGGTGTGCTAAGTTCTGTTGACTTGATTGGTAGCATACTGCTTTACTCTCAGAGAGGTGTCTGGCCTAACATCTTCCTAACAAGCAGACTGATTCTGAAGAACATACAGATGGGCACACAGAAAATGTAAGGAATTTTGAACCAAGAAGAAAATAAGCTGGTAGAACGCTCCTTGACAAATATTTAATTGCTGATCGCAACAAATATACCTAAAATGAGCCTATAGTGATTTGATTTTTTTTTTTTTTGCTTATCCGGTTTGGTGTCATGTAAAACCTGAACGCATTTGTTTTCTAGTTATTAGGTCTTTTACTTAGGGCCAGAATGTTTCATAATTCACAACTGCTACCATTATATTTGCTCATTTACAAGATAGCTCTCTCTGGCTTACACAACTAAAGCTCTAGATAACCAGTTGTCAACATCACAAGATTTTTTTTTAAGTGCATTTGACTGCATCCTTTAATGTTCCTGAAATCATAGCTGACTGAAAGCAGGGGTATCTCTGACATTTTCACAAATATTTTACTCACTGGCAAGCTACGTTTTAAATTAAAAGGAAAGGCATGGATTCAACATTTGTACCACAGACATAAATATTTTAAATATTTGTTAAATAAATCCGTAATCAAAACTTTTATTCATTGACAATGAAATAAAAACCATCATTATAGACCATTCTTGATCAAATGAAAATTATGCACAAAGCAATACAATATGGATATAATCCTTGACAACAAATTCCATAAGATTTAGCTGAGACACTGTGAGAAATGGGGATTTGTTTCCATTTAAAGAGTTTTAAGAAGAGAAATAACTGCTATTATTCTTTTTCTCAATGGCAGCTTGTAGTATCATTCAGATTTTACCTTCTTGGACAAGATACTACTTTGATGTTTACACGTTAAGCAGTACCTATCACACTGCTTAACTTCTAATGTTGCTTCACAATATATGAAAGACCATTCTAAAAACCTAATTCTTCATTTATGAAAACTAATTTTAATATTTTTATTAAAACTATTTAGTCTCATTATAACAATGTCAGTATTTATAAACCTGTTTAAATATTTAGTAATAATTTAGGGAATGTGGAAATCTAGACTCCAGACAAGAAATATTTAACACTTAAGCCTCCTTGATTTCAGCTGATGTTTGAAACTTTTCTATCTTCATGGATCTAAATGCCAGTATTTTCTTCTACCTATAATAAACCCCGGTTTCCATTTAAGATTCAGCAACTTACACCCTCAACAGAACAAAATAAGGGCCTGAGAGAGTCACCATCAGTATTTGTCAGAAAACGTCAGCTATGTTGGTCCTAGTTTATTCATTTGGCTGAAAGATATTTGTTCAGCTTCTTACTATTGATAACATCAATTGGCAGATCAAGACAAGGTATTAAATTATTTAGTTTTTTTCTTTCATTTAGGGCTCACTGGGATCATTGCACAAAAGCCATTTGCAGAGGACAGAGGGTCGGCTGTGTAATAACTATTTCACTGTAGAAAGGAGGTAAGTAACACTGAGTAACATCTTACACTGCATCATTCAATTAGCAATGTTCCTAAAAACTCCTGAACATGTCAGTTTTATGTTATTACTTGTAGATTTGGTCTTGATTTTCCCCCTGCTTTTTATCCAAACAGCATAATTAATGGGGGACTTGGAGCTTTTTTATTCTTATAACATAGAGGATATTAATCTTCCGAAAACACAGTGCTTCAGATATGGTGACAATTCCAGACAAAAGATACAATTACATTATTGTAACTAATAGCCACTTGCAACCAAGGTTTGTGGAGAAGTCTATTTGTATATCCTTCAAGATGAAAGCTGACTAGACCTTTTTTCAACAAAATTAATTGCCTGTTAACTTAGTTCTACAACAGAAATGGCTCATAGGAACAAATGGCCTGTTATGAAGCAAGGTATTACTACTCCCAATCAGGTACTTGGCATTTGGCAATCTACTGGTGGGATTTTAATGGAAGTTCTCTGAAAAGCAATCTCCCACTAGGAGATTTCAACCAGTTTTCAAAATGTCACACCACATGAAGGAGGAAGCTGAGTGTGTAGTGCTCTGGCTGATTCTTACCTGTGTGAAGACAGGGACTTAGAACAGCAATTTACAGGTATCTGCTAGTGTTAGAAGAACGAAATTCTGAAACCACCCACCCACACAAGGATTCCTTTTCAAATCTCCACCTTTCCTTTTTGACATGCTGCCTGAATGCAGTTCATTTATTAAGCAATGTTTTCTGCAGCAGCAACAATTTTTTTAATAAAGCTTTTGTAACAAAAATGGGCTTTTGATTGAAAGATAGTAAATAGCCACAAAAACTGTCTCTAAAAATTATCCAGGTTAGGAAATAAAAAATTACTTTTGTCCATATAAAATGCTTTTAGCCTGAAGGACAGAGACACTTGGAGAAAATGTAGGTTTGCATTTTTCATTTTGTTTCCAACTCATTGTTGCTTTCACTCTTAAATAAAACCTGTGGTGGAGGCTGTACTGTTAGTACTGTGGGTATCGCTTCATAGTATTAAAAAGACTTATTGGAGGGATCAGTGCAGAAAGTTAATACGTGATTTTCACATGTCTGGAACTTTAATTTTCCATTGTTTTTTATCCCTAAAATATGTGCCACCTAGTTAATGGCATCTGATAGGAGGGATTTCAAAGAGAAAAGAACATGCTGCGTTAAGGCATGTGTTCCAGGTTTAAAAGGAAGAATGGCAGAAAGCTTAGATATAAGAATAAGAGAAAGAGGTGATAATGACTTTTGCAAACAAGCTTTCCACTAGCCAGACATGATTCCTGTTATATGTCAAATACACTCCACTCACAAACACGCTCAGTCCTCTGCTTACATTTTCCTTGGCCTGAAATACAATTGCATCAATGAGTCTAAATGGAAATTTGCAGCTCCTTTGTTCTAGGCCTGCTTTAGTCGTTTTAGACTCACTGCAGTTTTAAGTCCTGTTTAGTCAGACCCAGTAGTGTGGCATAATATGTTCAACCCAGCGTGGTATTTCTAATACAAACCCCTCAAACTGTAAAACTTCAGGACTGGGTACCATGCCTAGGCTGAATGCAAATTTGCTGAGTTGATCTTCCTTAATTCCAGGATAGCTTTGGCCAAAATGCTACCCGAACACGTTACGTAACTTGCTACTTGTTAATTTTTTTCCCCCCGCTAACTCCTGGGATTCATGAGCAGAGAAAGGTCAACTCTAAATACCCATGTAACTCCTCTCACTACTGTGAGAAACCTTTGTACAAATTCTGCTGCTAAGTCCAAACTGAAGTCCAAACCCTGGCTTTGCCTCAGATATGGAGTTTTGACCTACCTCAATTCAGTTTCTCAGCCTGAAAAAGAAAACTGTGTTTATGAACCTGTATTCAAAGCTGTAGAAGTTGCATTGGGTAACTTCTCCAACTTTGCATCTGATCCTCCCATTTTTTTGGAGCAATTGCTCTATTTAATTGCCTCATCAATTCCTGACTTCAGTTTCCTGGTTTCAGTCAATTACACTTCATTGGAATAGCCACTAAGGCAGTTTTCATCTAGCCAAACTCAGTTTAAGCGACTCCCTTACTAATGGTTTAGGAAGCTCTGCAGATAACACAGAACAAATCTAATGGTTTCTGTATGACCTGTTCTTCAGTACAGATTGTGAATGTGTAAAGTCTTTTGCATCTGTGATCCTCGTCTCTTGTAATAATCATTTAGGACAATCATGACAAAGACTTGATTGTACCCACTTAGTGGAAACTGGGTCCTTGGCTCAGAATGCCAGCCATTTCATTATTTCCAGGTTAAAGCCCTTAGGGCAAAACATAGAGAAAAAACGTTTGTTATATGTATTGAAAAAGACCTTATTGATTTTTGTAAGCATTGGTATGACATACATTCAAGTTGGAACACAAGATAGGGGATGACAGCAAATAATTTTAAACTCAATATTTTAAAATGACAACTGCAAAATCCTTCGATTTTTTAAAAGTATTGTGATATTTTTAAGTATAGGCCAGTTTCCACTATATAATGGGACAGCTTAAAAAACCAGCTCCCTCAGGCTTGTGTGTTCAACGAGATTTTAATCCTTTTACAACCAAGCCAAGTGTGTTGGCTGTTTATTTCTCCAAATATTTATTTTCCAGTAATTTATATAGAACCCTACTAAAATTTTATTGTGTAGTCTGTAAATTGATACAAATCCATCCTGTAAAATTAGAGCAGAACTATGTGAATGATCAACATAAAATAAAAAAAAATTATTTACATTCAGAAGCAAATATTAATTTGCAATTTATTTCTTTTTCTATAAATATTGAAGTACTTGATAGTTTTTACATCTGAAAGTCCTTAAGCATAAAGGTTTACCTCCAACTGTTCCTTACATTACATTTCACGTTGTACATTTGCTATGTACGATGAAAAGCTATCTTTTTAACATTCATAACCCAGGTAAGCCGTACAACTCATCCAGAAGACTACTAGGGGAAATTCAGTGAATCAAAATTTACTTGAGAATTATGCAATCAGCTTCCTAAACAAAGTTTTTGGCAAATATTTAGCAAAACACAAAGAGCCCTCCTGCAAAAATTCCTGCTAAAAAAAAAAGAAATACCTGTGAAAGTCAATGCTTGCCTAACAAGGTTATTGCTGCTTCAGACATACCTAAAGATGATTAAATAAGGTAGGGAAAAGAAAGCCAAACGACTTTTACTTTATTTTTTCTTCAGCACCATTTTTACCACTGTTACATTTGCAACAATTTGACTGTGTGAAGTGATAGAAAAGGTACATTGGCAGAGTTTGCCTCTTTCCCTCTTTCACCAAAATGAAGGTTATTCTATACATCTACTTCTGATTTCATATGACCGAGGTTTCTGTCCTGTCCTTCAAAAAGATAACTCATGTCTGTCCTAACAAACTTCGCTGTTAGATATGTTTCTCAATACCTGTGAAAAATTCAGTTTCACCTCACTGTTTCTTGTTACTCCCAAGAAAGACTTCAAACCAAATCAAAGCAAAAAAGAAACTATTCTTCTCATTGGAGATCACACCATAAATTAGAAATAATTTATCAAGGGGCAATAATCCACTGCAGCTTTTTTTGGTGTTACTTGATATTGCAGAGTTCCACAGAAATTACTCTTCAGTTAATTTAATCATATCAAGGAGCTTCTGAAGATGTTTTGTTCTAAAATAAGTCAGAAAAAGATTATATGGGGGTTTTTTGTTTATTTATTTTTGCCATGTGTTTGTATAAGATCAATTTTGGGAAGCCATATTTCTCAATTCCTTAATAAGGGTAACTCATGATTTCTAAATTTGATCTACTGTGGTGAATTAACAGAGTAGAAATATGCTGTATAATGTTACCTAAACCTGCACTAAGAGGTTCATCAAAATATTTATTTTGCAGATCAACTACATTGTGATTAACATGCTGATGGAAACCGTTGTTTATCCACCCATTTCTAGCACTGAAGTACATTCAAAGTGATATTGCATCTTTGGTCAAGTTTTCACCTTAGGCATCTGGTGCCTCTAAAGGTGCACGTTAGTGCATCTAATAAGATTTGCACTCTATATTATGTATACCATAGGGTCTAAGCTACTTAGAAGTGTACATCACATCCTTTGATGTAAATAAGTTACATTGGCATCTGGAGATGATCTTTCTCCATTCTTGAATCCCTAGAGTTTGGGGGGGGTGGGTAGGTGGCAAACAACCACCACTGAGTTACTCTTTCAGAGCATTTAATCAATAGTAAACTGTCTAGCAGACACATGCAATTTAGTTCACTGCCCATTTTCAGCAAATACTACATCCACAGCAAAATCATAACTGATTTCAATGCTTAAGGTTGTAGGTCTACCTAGAAATCTTTTTCTTGTCAAAGCCATAGTAAGTGTTGAATCAATCCTTTGGTTTCCTGTAAAACAGCTGCTATATGGTATTTCATCTTCCCCTAATTTGTAGCTAGAAAGGTTTCCTCTAAATTTGACTGCAAGTCTTCCCCACTCCCCTGCTTTTTTGTGTGTGCGTGCATGTGTGTACTGCCTTTCAGCAGGGCAAGTCATGTTATTTTCTGTTTGAATGGTGTTGTTTTATTATTTTCTGATATTGGAATTCCAGCATGGATCAGGAAATGTTTTCCTGGGTGCTGCTGTGCTCTTTACTGTCTTGGTTGAGAGGATCTGGGACTAGTCTGTAGCGATAGTCTGCTCAGGTCAATTTGCTTATAATGGTTTGGATTCTCCAGTGTACCTAGAAGGACAGACAAGTGCCAGCCTTCTATGAGCTTCAGTCTGGACTTAGGAAAAAATTACTAGCTCATCAGTGATTAACTTGGGAAAATAGACTTG
>WAAD01020001.1:0-25697 GCA_013389945.1 Fregata magnificens
GGTCTTTTTCAACCTTAATGGTTCTATGATTCTATAGCTTGCCTGTTGCAAATATAGAGAATTGCATTTGCGTTTTGTTTGTTGTTTTTTCCTTCCCTCGAGTTTAAAAAAAAAAATCAGTGGACTATGTAAAAGGGAAACCTAGAGATAATTTGAAAGTGTTTAGTTTCTTCTTTGTTTTTGGTCTGTGGTTACTAGTGTGTGCTCTTTAGTTAAAGAGTTACTCTAAAGCAGAATTTTCCTGTTCTCTGGCTGCTGTTTCAGGAGGAGGAGATAGGAAAAGGTCTGGGGAGAAGATGTTGAACTAAACATTATATAGCTGTCTAAGTAATACTTCAATTAAATCATTGTCCTGAATGGTTTCTCCGTCTTTTTGATGGGGTACGAGGATGCTTTGGACAGAAGAAAGAGTGCATTTGTTCCTGATCATTCCAGCAGCTTTTTCCTCCAGATGTTGTCAAACGTTACATATTGCTTATGGCTCTACTGCGGCGGCTCAAGGTAATGCACCAGATGTGCTTTGGGGCCTTCTTGCCTTAGGGGCCAGGACAGCTGAGGTTGCTGTGATGTGTGTCTGAAATGGAGATCCTGCAGCATTTGCCACTGCTTGTAGCTCTCGTCAGGAAAGTGCAGGTACATGACTGCTGCTCTTCAGAAGGCCAAAGGCTCAGGTTTTGACAATTCTCAGTCTGTCTAGAAGAGTAAGGCTGTAAGAGTAAGAGGTGGTCCATATTAGAAATTTTAGAAGTAAATAATTTTGAAGCCTTAATTTGGCAGGATTTTCAGAGATGGCAAAGGGCATCTCTGACTATGATTTGCCGGAAAGCTGATAGCCTCTCAATTCAGACCCCAAATGACTGAAGTAAACCTGCTTGAAGAAATGGGATCCAGTAAATGTTAACAGGGGCAAAACCACAGTTGCTTCCCCCTTTTCTTATTCCTTCTCTCTCTCCTCTTCTTGGAACTGTTCTGGCTCAAAATACATCTCTAAAAAAGGAAACTGTCCAGAGGCAGTCATTTGGTCTGGGGAATGTAAATGCATTCCATGGTTTCAAAAATATGTTAGCTTTTAGAAAAAGAAAAACAACAACAAAAGCATAACATGTGAAGCATTTGGCACCTCTTCACATATGTGTGTGATTACCACACACTTCCAGCAGCAGCTCGGCTGGCTGGTTAGTGTGCTGAATGTCGGTTAAATGTTAATACAGACTCCTTGCTTCGGTGACAGTCTGGGAATCTGTTGCTGAGGTATTTGTTTTGCTGCTTTTGTTTAAAGACTGGGGGTATGGTACTGCCTCAAACCTTGTGGTTACTGAATTATTTAGCTGAGATCAGTCTGCCTCGAAACTCTAACACAGAAGTTGCTCTTTGAAGTTGTGTGAAGAATTGCAGGGGCTCGGATGTCTTGGCTGAGGGTTTTCCATAGCTGGTGGTGTTAAGCACGGCAGCTACTTCAGGGTAATTTATCACCTGTTTTTCTACAAAGTAATGGTTCACTTTTTTTTCCCTAAGTGGACCTTGGATACTCTTCAGAAAAAGCGGTAGTTGAATATGTGAAATTCAGTGATACATTCTATTTTACACTTCATAATTCTAACTGAAAACTACTGGTATAATAAAGAAAAACATGTAAGAGAGGAACTGCAGGAATTTGCTTTTGGAGGATACTAAATCAAGCGAGAGTTACTGTAGCTGTGGTTTAAAACAGTTTATATGCACTCTGCTGAGTGATGCATGAAGGCTTTGCTACAGCTGCACTTAGTTTTTAACCCTGGAAGAGAGGGTTCCTTCCACATTAATGCTGAAGCTGTTTGTCCCTATTGGATATACTGGGTTTTTTTGTCTGTACTCTGATTGTCCCTGACCTTGTCCTGGCCTTATAAGACTGTGCAGGTTGGCATATTGATGTGCCATATGGCTACATAAAAAGACTGCCTGTCGCTGTGATCTCCAGATCTGTCACATCTCAAAACCTGGGAGTTGTAAACGCATCTTGTAGATGTGGTGTAGGAGTAGGAAACATTTACTCAAAAGGCCCTCAAGTTATGGGGCTGGCTTCTTTTCTGGTGTTCTATCAATGGTCTGTGCATGGCATTACCGTGTGTTCACATTGCACTGTACACACCTTCCTGCAGTTACCAGCATGCTCTTCCCACAGTGACTGACTTTGCTTTAGAGTGGACTTTCTGAAGAGTTCAGCATCCTGTGAGGTGGTCCATCATGTCATGTGCTAATTTGAAAAGGCAAAAGAGAGGAAAAAAAAAAAAATCTAATCATAGGTCTCGTTAAATTGTTTTTGACTTTGGGAGTTGCTTTGTTCTAGGCTGGTGATACTACAAGACTTAGCTGGTGCTTGCCTTGAGCATCATGGTAGAAGCATCTGCATCACTCTGGCTGAGGGCAGTATTCTCTTCTTGTTGTGAAGAGTTGCTGTGCAGTGAAGTAAAAAATGTGAAGTGCTTGAGATCATAATGAGATTCTGTAATCATTTGTTAAACACATTTTGATGCTATTGTTAGTATTTAGTGTCATATGAATAGCTGTGCTGGTACTATGAAATAGATGGAGTTTCTATCCTGAAGAACTGTATAATGGATGATGGAGAGAAGTACAGCAAGAGATGCAATTCATATAATTTATGTTCCTTTTGCACCCAATTTTATATAGATCATGCTGAATAAAGGCAGTGTTAATTGTAGCATTTTCTTTTTTGAGTTTGATTTTTGCAGCCTGAAAAATACTTTAATGAAGGTCTCTTGTGTTTCTTATTCTCACAAAGCCACTAACTCGCTTGATATCTATGTATTCCTCCTTTCCTTCTCCAGATGTTTCCTTACTCTTTGTAAACCTGTCTTTGCCTGAGTTTGCCTCCAGATCCCAGATTCTCTGAACTTGCTGCCATGTCCATTATCTCTGTCTACCTTGGACTCTTCACTGTTTGGCCTCTCTGAGCAAGCAAGAGAAATTTGGTGGTGTACAAAATCTAGAGTTTTGCTGCTATTTAGTGTTTGCGGGCTCAGCATCACATATAGGTACAGGCTGGGGGGGGGCTACGACTAGTCCAGCTAGACCTTTGCCTCTAAGGGTTGTTGTCTGCTGCCTGAGGACCTGCTTAGATGTCTGTCTCCTGGACTTATGCCTGGGGCAGTGATATTTACAACAGACTTCCATGCAAAGAGGAGATAGTTGCTCTTGTTTTCTGTGAAGTATGACCCTCTATTTTAATGTTTTTCCTCCGATGCTTCTAAGCTGGCCAAATTCACATGGGTCTTTAAGGGACAGTTAGGAGTACCTGCTTGCCAAATTTACAAACTTGTACTCCAAAGCGTTGAACAATTTAAATTTGTTCTGAGGGGTCATTTGACTTGTTTTAAGTTTGAATATTTCAATCATTCTGGAAATCGTACAAATTGGAAAAAATTCGGCCCAAGCAAGTGAAATCTCACAAAATAAGTTAAAGCAGTTGAAAGCAGGCCATGGGGAGCTTGGAGGGCACCTAACATTGGTGCTACTGGCGCTGCCTAGAGTGCCCTAACCTGCACTGCTACAAAAGTATCTCTAACCTTTGTAAATTGTTTCCCTCATCTTTGCTCTCTTCTGTCTATATCTTCTCCCAGCGAAAGCCAAATCCAAATGCGGTGCCACGTTCTTCCCCTGTGCTAGCGGGATCCACTGCATCATTGGCCGCTTCCGGTGCAACGGCTTCGAGGACTGTCCCGACGGCAGCGATGAGGAAAACTGCAGTAAGTGTGAGCCTGCTTGTGACTGAGGGTGCTTCTTTTTCTTTCAACTAATTAATATTACTTAGAAAGGAAGCATTTGTTAGCCTTTAGTTTCCAAGTTAAATAGTCTCCCTGTCATTTATGACCCAGATGATCCTTGTCCTTTTCACTTTGTAAATGACTGTCTCTCTTGTTTTTTTTAAGGTCCAGCTGAGTCTTGTTTTGTATATAATGCCTGTATGATACTTAAATCTCATTTCAAAGTTACAAAGGGGCTTGAAGCCGCATGTTTGCTTTGAACAGGTTCTCTGTACTCAAACGTAACTCAAATTGGGCATATGTTAAATATGACTTAACATTGTTTAATTTTTATTTGCCTGTTTCTTGTCACTGAAGAATATGACTCATTTGTTCATCAGCACATTTAGGTTTCTCTGTTTATACATGTCCTCAAACAACAAAAAAGCAAATAAAGGGTTATTTAGTGAAACAGGTTCTTGGAAGGAGAAGGAGGTTCTAGAAGTCAGACATGCCTGCCAATGCGCTAGCTTGAGCTGCCGTTCAGCAGCTTGCAGGGAAATCGCAGCAGAGAGATCATCTGAAGTACTACTTGACTTGGGCTAAACCCCCTCTGTGTGGCTGCATAGATCCGTTTGTATCTGTAAGTCTAGCAGGGATGTATCATAGCAGTAAGGAAAGGTTATGTTCAATCCGGAAGTTCTGTTGGTATTATCAGGAACTGGTAAAGGCATGGGTCTGTAGGCCGAAGCTTGCAGCAAATACTTGCTCATTCTCTTGTTGGAGCATGCTGAGTTTTTCTTTTTAATGACGTTTAAAGGTCAGGAGGAGGAAACAGACACCAGCTTTCAAAGATAACAAAAGGGGCGATCTTTACAGTGATCTGTCACTGTCTGCTTCTTGGAGGACTGGCCTTTCTTGTTTGTGTGCTTTCCCCCACAGCATGAACATCTCTTAAGGTGCCATCTGTTGTTGGCCTAGAGTCTGCTTTGGGCCCTGGGAGGACTGTGGCAGGGAGATAGCACCTCTGTGGAGCAAGTGCAGCTAGAGAAAGACGATTGAAGGCTAAGGATGACTTTGGGTTACGCTTAAACAAGTGGACTAGAAAGAAGTTTTGACAAAAGTGCTTTGAATATCCTTGAGGTGGTGGACTGACAAGTGGCAGGTCTGAACGGAAAATGCACCAGCTCATGGAGTTGGTTATGAATGACATAATTTCCCATGAGCCTGTAGGGTGTAGCTCCAACGGGACCTTATAGCTGATGATAATATGCTGCTGATCTCCCCATTTCTCTATGCCATTTAAGCGCACACTTGGTATTTTCTAGCATATCCAAGAGTCTAGTCACTGCTTTGCTTATGTAGAGGAACAACACTGTAGGCCCTAAAGTGACCTGGAAAATCAATATGCTATGCAAGTGTGCAGCAGTTTCAGACCAAAGGAGATTTAGCATGTTCATGATAAACATGCTTTTGAAGAGCTGGAGGAATTGGGAGTGTTTTTTATGTATACTGCAGGTTATATGCACGGCAGACTTTAAAGTTGTTTTGGTTTTTGTTTTTTGTTTTTTTAAAGACTCTTTAAAGGCAGCTCTTACTGTAAAGAATAAAAAATAGGAAGCCAGTTAGTATTTGGGAACTGTAATCCCCTTTGTTATTGTGGCAGAGAAGCACTTTGAAGCAGACAAGGCATCTAAACAGCTTTTTTAAGGTTTTCAATTGGAAAGTTGCATTCCGTTTCAGTCACCTCGTTACCAAAAACTGGCAGGAGTTCAGAGAAGAGTGCCAAAAGTGATTAACGGACAGAGAGATTGATTGATGAGGAGATATTAAAAACTGCTAAATTATGCATATGTCAGCTAAGCGATGACTGTGTTGGGAGATAAGGCTATATATGCTGTGTATGGAAGGTGCAAACACTGTTCAAGGAGGGATTATGTAGTTATGTATGCTGGGCTATAGCTAAGAGTAGAGGGATGAAATTAGGAAAGAGAAAACTAAGATGAACATCAAGGAAACCTTGGCGGTGAGATGCATTGAAGCTGTGATGTAATCTGCTAGGAGAAGTGGTGAAAACTGCACTGCCTGAAGCTTTAAATGAAACTAGACATAGCATCTTACAGCATGTTTACCGCTGGGTTTGGCGTGGGTGAGAAGACTGCTCTACCTAAATGAGTCTGCTTAAATACTATTTTGTTTTTGGTCTGTATGCAACACTGGGCCTTATGTGAAAGGATTATCTGGGTGCTACTGTAATGTGCATATTACCCTTATAAAAGAGTTGAAATCCAAACACTGAGAGGTTGAGAAATGTCAACACTGCCATTGTCTCAGTTCAAAATAGTGAGGAGGATGGGGAAGGTGGAAAAAGACAGAAGCAGAGGTAAATAAACCACTGCCTGGCAGTTCTCAGCCAGGGTTGTTGGCTTATAATATGAAACTTGAGGTAAACTGAGTTTGTTGTAATGGGAAGCAACAGGCAGTGTTTACGGTAGGCAGTGCTACCCTCCGTATGTCTTCAGTGTGAGCAAATGCTGAGCACCGAACAGTGATTGTGATAGGGGCTCTCATGAAAGTGAACAGAAGGCTTATCACAACTGTGGGTGGACTAAATCTCTGCTAATTGTAATGAATCTTGCATGAATTAGAAATTTCAGCGCTCTCTGTTTAGAGAGCCAAGGTTGGTTTGATTGCCAAGCTACTCCCACATATTCAGCGAATTGACCAACTGTTGAGTTGTGACCTGTTGTCGTTGATTGCTTAACAGCTATTTCACTGCCTGGGTAAGAATTTCTAATGAAAGATCTCACTTTCTCTTTTCGCAGCAGCAAATCCCTTGCTTTGCTCTACTGCCCGATTCCACTGTAAAAATGGTCTTTGCATTGATAAAAGCTTTGTATGCGACAGTCAAAATAACTGTCAAGACAACAGTGATGAAGAAAGCTGTGAAAGCCCTCAAGGTAGGCACAGCGGTTTTATTCTATTCTGCAATATTATACCAACTCCAATTAACGCGGAAGAGGCTCAGTACAAAATACGATTCTGTTGGCTTGCTCTGTGTGGGCTAGAGCTGTGGTTTCCTAATTCTGCAGATAATGAGAGCGAAATGTGTACAGTGTGTGTGTGCGTGCATGCATGCATACATTTCATTCTCAGTGCTCAGAAGACTGGTATCTTTTTCAGATTACTAAAAATGCATTTTTGCAGGAAGTGCTTATAATCTGTGATCTAGTGCTCACTGAAGTTCCTGGGAATCCATTTAGTGGCTTCTGTGAGAGATGGCTTGGACCCAGAGGGATCAATAATAAAACTTCAGTTTGAAGTAGTTCAGCGGTCTGTCTATTTACCAGTTGAGTAAATCTGTGTAGGCTTAAAGCTTTAGATCCTCATTGCTCAGTTACTTTCTGAAAGGCATGTTTCACTGAAGGACAAGTCTACAGTGAAATAATTTATTCCTACCCTTCCTTGTTTCTGTATTTAGAGAAAAGGATGAGGACAGGGAAGAAAATTTTTGTTTGAAAATTATTGTGTATTGAGTCTTGTGAGAATCTCAAAACACAATCTCTGACATTTTTTTTTCTTTTTAACTTATGCTATAAGTCTACATCTAGTGCTCCTCAGTTTTGTTTTCTGTAACTTAATACCATAGTATTTTATAAAACATGAAGTATATATGAATGACTTAAGGTTAACAAATGATGTGTATTGGGCCTCAGCTGCCAAACGTTTTTGTGTCTGAGTTACTACTGAGAGATCAGAGTAGGCAAAAAATGGGAGATGGTGGATATTTGCAGGGGAGATGTGATGTGCTTGGGCCTATAGAAAGCAGGACACATGAAGAGAGATAAAGCAGGGTATGAAGGAAGAAGAAATTAGGGAAATTGAAGGAGAATGACTTTAATATCTAGCTGCACTGATGATTTAGTCCTTTGTGGAAAAGAAAATAATTCTGAGTTAAACATGGTGATAAATATTCTTGACAGCTCCCAGGGGAGGAGGGAAAGCACGCAACAGCAATGCCAACAAAACACGGTTTATAGCAATGGTATGTGACAATCTCTTCTGTGCCATTCCTCTGCCTAAACTATGAGCTCTTTCTATTGTCTCCATATGTAAGGGCTGAAGGGGTCATCCTGGTAACTCATTTGTTTGCTGTGCTACATCGCAGCCTGGGAACATAGCTCTGCTCAGATCAGAGCCTCGGAGAGGGGGGTCTGGCCTGCCCCTACCCTCTGTCTGGGGGGGGAGGAAAGTGCTGGTGAGGGACCAGCACGTGTGTATTGCTGCTGCAGCAATGCTGCTGCCCCTGTGCCAAGGGCTGAATTGGTTTTTACTACAGGCCTAAGGCAGCCTAATAAGATTAATGCGGGTGGTAAGGTTGCTTGTTGGGTTTCTTTTTTTCTTTTTCTTTTTTTTTTTTTTGGCTTCTGAAGCTTAAAGCAGCAGTGTTCTTTTCCAAGGTTGGGATGACTGCTTCCTCTGCAGATTAATTGGCTGGATTGCCTCCAGGTTGTTTGTTGTCATGACAATCTGCTTTTGGAAGTGACTGTCAGGCTCAGGAGAAGAAAAGAGCTGTATTTCATGAAGCTGTTACTTTTGTCTTTATCTTTGGTCCTTCTGGAAAAGTCAGATTAGTAAGAGGTTTAAGCAAAGTAATTCTGTCTGATTCTATGCATGAAAAAGCCCCAAACAAGGAAGAAGAAACTCTCTCTCATTAGGACCAGAGCACCGATGGTTTGTGGGCATTTTTATTAAAAAGAAGTCCAAGTACAGGGTTGGGAATGAGGAGTTCCCAAAGTGAAATGCTGGTTGTGGGGAGCGTGTGTGATTGCCTTTGCCCTTTGATAGCTCAGAGCCTCCCTGAATTGCCATTTTGCCATCTATAAGTGAACGATGCTCGTGTACCTGTCATTCAAAGCAAGGATTAAACAGTAATGTAAATGATGATTCCCTCTGGAGTTTGCAGCTATGGGTATGTCTGTCCTAGCTTCCAAACACACCAACTACTTTGTGTTAATTGAGAATTAGAGGCTACTGTGGGCAGTCTTTCGTTTCTCACAGTTCTTTCTACAGCAGATCTAATGACTGTAATTACAGTGAGTTTCGTGTTAACACAGTACCCAAGAATCCTGGTCATTAACTAGAACTCAGGTGCTCTGGGTACTTAGGGACAGAGCAAAGCAAATCTGTAGGGTATTATAAAAACAAGATAGAGGGTTTTCTTCTCACTAGCTATGTTATCATGTCGAATGTGGTAGCTTTAGTTCGGTGTAATCGAGTGTAGTCTGACATAGGAGATTGCCCTTGTGTGCTATTTTTCTATCTAAAAATGTGTTGATTTAGATCACTAAGCTTCTGAGCCACTGTATGATAGTGTCGTTATTGCCATTTAACGGATGGAAAAGAGGGGGCATAGTTTGGCTAAACGAAATGCACCCAGAGTGACATCCTGGCTGGTAGGAGTAGAGCTTCACGCGTGCTTGTCTGCTTCAGGGGGATGTCATGAGACTTAATCAATGTTTGCAAACTGTTTTGAGATACTATGATAACATGTGGAATAGAAGTGTGAATTATTAATTGGTACTTTGCTTTCCTTCTGCTCTTGGGTATACTGACAAGCTTTTTAAATTAACACCTCTTCCTACTCCTCCATGAACTTCAAAGGCCTCCTTTATCCTGCTGTCATTACTGGAAAGCTCCAGTAGCATATGGGTTTGGCTTGTGTCAGATATTCCTCCATGCATAAAGATCCTTTCAATCAAGAAGGGTCACTCTGCAGGCTAGGAAAACAGGAATGTGACCCCCTACTGAAAAATGTATTGACCCGGCTTTGACATGGAACACTTCAAAATGTGCCGCCCTTGATGAATAATAGCTTTGCTAGCATGCTGCAATTTGAGATGAGCCTGAAGCCGTGGGTTTATAAAGATTAATTTTTGTTATAAGTAGGGGCGGATTCATTTGAGGGGAGGGAGACAGAGGCCCCAGGATTTAGTTGTGAAAATGGGAGGAAGGTCAAATTTTTGAGAACAAGTTCCCACCCTCCTTTCTCCTTACCACTTGTAACTGTGTTGCACATCTTACAAAGGTTTGTATGTCATGGGGAAAGTGTCGGTTTAAAAACTTAAACTGTGACAATTTAGCAGCAAGTCAAATAATTCTGCTCTAATTCCCGACAGTAATTATTTGTAGCTCTTGTAGCTGCCATGGCAAACTTCAGAGCTGTTCCTTTAATTCCACCCCAGCTATACTTTGGTATTCTCTGGTTTCCAGCATTGAAGTAGTACGGCCAGACATTTCCCTTAGTCTGAAATGTGGTGTATTCATCAAAATATGTGCCTGAGTTTGGGGATTGGATGGAGGATGTAATTGCTTGGATTATCCACATGAGTTACATATATGAATTACTCTTTCTAGGGTGTTATTCCAGTTTTAACAACACTTGCAACAACTGGAAATTTCTGCTCCTGTTCTATACTTAATGGATCTTAATCCAGGAAAGTTCCTCTCCCCCGTACACTTTTTCTCTTATTACTTTAAGATCTCTCCCTGTGCCTCGAATAAGCTGACAGTGCTAATCATTCACAGCAGCTACTCTGGGTGTACTCCTCGGGCCCGCCTGTCGCTGGGCGGATTTCCTGCTCTGCAACAGGCATCCACTCAATTGGAAGGGAATTCCTCCTTCTTAATATTTTTCAACAACCATATACATTTGTTCAGCTCTAGGACTGTATTTAATTTAGTGTTTTAATTGCTTTTTATCTAAATGTATCTTCACAGTGCTTCTTCCTTTAGTTTGTCCTCCATTTTGTACTTTTACTCTAGAAGGTGTTAACACCAACAAAAGCATACTGGATATTTTAATTCAAACTGCTTTTCCTTTCATGGCCCTTCTTTTCTTTCCTTGTAAGTTTGCTAAATACCTTTATTGGCTTTAACCCCGTTGCCTAGGAAAGGGAGTTTTATTGCTGCAAGTCTGTATTCACTCTGACTGGTGCTGTAGAGAGAGGCTCTTGGCTTCAGTAATGTCCTACAATTCTAGCGCTGCAGTTGTTAGTAAACAGTACCATTGTGGTCAAGTTATAAACCAAATGTTTTGCAAGTGTCCTGAAGTTGATTGCTGCCCTGTGTTTCTACAGTGTATTTGGTAGTGTCCACTGTTGCACGTGTGGATACCTTCTTTTTTTATTTTTACAAATTTTTTCATTGAATTTGTGTTAGGATTTTGATATACCCCAATATTCTAAAACAGATTGAGAAGCATACACAGTTGTCAGAAGTCTCTGTTCTTTCCTCTGTGGCATGTATGAATTGCTTGTATAAAAATTGGCAGCATATTAAAAAATGAAGAATCTGACCTTGTGTCAAACAAGTGGAAAACAGTTCAAAAAGTTGATTTATTAAAATTAATTTTTAAGTGATAATATAAATTCTGTAATGATAATTTCTGTGGATTTAGGTATAGGTGAGATGAAGGTGGAAGGGGACTGCCTGTAATGGTAAACACTATGGCCCATTGCTGGTGTTTGCATGATTTGAGTTGCAATGCAAAGTGCGTTTTAGAACTGACAGCCAAGTGGAACAGACATACTCTAAATTTCAATGAGATACCACAAAACCTGATTTATGAAACACAAATAGCTCCCAGAACATCCCACTCCGTATGGAGCTTGTAACCAGCCCTTTGCACGTGGCAAATTGAAATTCTGAAATTCCCAAATGCTGTGGTATCACTTAGACATCCCAAGGCTTTGTAGTCTGATCCTGGCTGCATACGTTTCCTTTTATTGAGTTTCTCTTTGACTCATTATTGAGTCAGTCTGTAAACTGAAGCTCAACTTGCAATTATTGTGCATCAGCTTAGCCCAGATTCAGCCTACAGCAGGAATTTAATACTCAGAGGCAGACTAAATAGAAACAGAAACTTAAGGAAGGATACAAATAAAATGTCACTGAATATTTTATTAAATGAAGGCTTTGCCTGAGCATATTTAGCTCTCTAATATCCCTGTTTTGTAACACTTGCTAGATGGAAATGTTTTTGTCAGTTGTGAATTCCTTCTTTCCTCTGTTCCTCCATTCCCTGATTAAATCCAGGCTTCCTGTTCTTTCCCTTTTTCTCTCATCAGAAGATTATTTATTTGAGAGGATTCTTGTCAAGAAAAAAATCAATCCATCTGCATGGAGACTAAAAGGTAAGGTGAGCTACAGTAGGCAGATGTTCATATTAGTTGGTACTGGTATTTCAGATGACCAGTTGTATTGGGTTTCCATGGCAAGGTTTTGGTAGCAGAGGGGCTACAGGGGTGGCTTCTGTGAGAAGCTCCTAGAAGCCTCCCCCAATGTCTGATAGAGCCAATGCCAGCCGGCTCCAAGATGGTCCCGCCGCTGGCCAAGGCCAAGCCAATCAGCGATGGTGGTAGTGCCTCTGGGATAACATATTTAAGAAGGGGGAACAAAAAAACTGCACAATTGCAGCTGGAGAGAGGACTGAGAATATGTGAGAGGAACAAGTCTGCAGACACCAAGGTCAGTGAAGAAGGAGGGGGAGGAGGTGCTCCAGGCGCCAGAGCAGAGATTCCCCTGCAGCCCGTAGTGAAGACCATGGTGAGGCAGGCTGTCCCCCTGCAGCCCGTGGAGGTCCATGGTGGAGCAGATATCCACCTGCAGCCTGTGGAGGACCCCACGCCGGAGCAGGTGGATGCCCAAAGGAGGCTGTGACCCTGTGGGATACCTGTGCTGGAGCAGGCTCCTGGCAGGACCTTGTGGACCCATGGAGAGAGGAGCCCACGCTGGAGCAGGTTTGCTGGCAGGACTTGTGACCCTGCGGGGGACCCACGCTGGAGCAGTCCATGCCTGAAGGACTGCACCCCGTGGAAAGGACCCGTGCTGGAGCAGTTTGTGAAGAACTGTAGCCCATGGGAAGGACCCACATTGGAGAAGTTCGTAGAGGGCTGTCTCCTGTGGGAGGGACCCACGCTGGAGCAGGGGAAGAGTGTGAGGAGTCCTCCCCCTGAGGAGGAAGGAGCAGCAGAAACAATGTGTGATGAACTGACCACAACCCCCATTCCCCATCCCCCTGCGCCGCGCAGGGGGAGGAGGTACAGAATAATTGGGAGCGAAGTTAAGCCCGGGAAGAAGGGAGGGGTGGGGGGAAAATGTTTTAAGACTTGGTTTTATTTCTCATTCCCCTACTCTGATTGGGTTGTTAATAAATTAAGCTACTTTCCCCAAGTTGAGTCTGTTTTGCCCATCATGGTAACTGCTGAGTGATGTCTCCCTGTCCTTCTGTCGACCCATGAGCCTTTTATTATATTTTCTCTCCCCTGTCCAGCTGAGGAGGGGGAGTGATAGAGCGGCTTTGGTGGGCACCTGGTGTCCAGCCAGGGTCAACCCACCACATCATCTATGCACTTATTTCAACAGCATGTGGACTCCACGGTCCCTGCTGCCTCCCAGGCCAGTCTGTCATTTGTAAAATTGATTATTGATCACTTCATTTGAACAGCAGATAATAACACAGGCATTATTATAGATGGTCCCAGACTCATTCAGAAGCATGGTAACTTCTGAGTGGGACTGAGAGAGGAATTCTTACTTCACTGTGCATGGAGACTTTGCAGTTAAAGTAGTGTAAAATAGTTGTGGGGATCTCAGGGAGAGGTCCAGGCAGCTGGTACAAGGTGATTTGAGTCACTACGAGTGAGTTGCTACATCTCGCAGCTCCCTCAGCTTGCGAAGATGCCAGGGTTTTGTTGCAGAACAGGCGTATGTACCTGAGGAAGAGTCATCTTGTGGATCAGCGTGTTGCTCTTGCAGGCATTTTGGCCTAGCATTTTTGCAGAATAATAATAGACATGCTGCCAAAATGTTAGGCTATTCTGTTAAGAGCAACTATAATGTGGCAATAGACAAGCAATGAGTTCAGGTCTTCAAATTGACAACAAACTTACTTAAAGGGTGTTTGTAGACCTGGGAGGTGTCCAGCCTCTTCACCTGATCTCCTGTTCAGCCCACCTTTGACATCTTGAAGCTCAAAGCAGTTATCAGCAAATGATGACTTGGCTAGTGTAAAAATCAGTTTTATGACCTAGGTCAAATCTTAGACAAGGTGTTGCATCACTGGGGGCTCACCATGTTTGTCAACAGCTCTAGCAGGGAAAAATGGGAAGAAAAAGAGGATCTGGCAACAATCACCTTACCCTGAAAGCAATTCCTTGAAGATAGTAAGGACGGGGAACTGACTTTGTGTCTGCAGCTCATATTCTGTAGACAGACCTACTTCTGGATGCTGATGGTAGCCTTCCCTCAAGGCACAGTTTACTCCCATGGTGGAAGTGCTGTTCTTATGGGAGTGCCTTGTTGGACTCTTGCTGTAATCCCATGATTTTTTTTTTTTTTCTTGGTTGCTGGGGCTGAAATTGCGGTTCTCAAGCTAGTTGTTAGAAAAACAGTAGGTGCAGGTAGTAACTATGTATCAAGTACTTTCCTTTCAGCCAGTGGCTGATGAGGGGAGCTGGGAACTGAGACTGTAAATGGCATGGGTTTTTTTTCTCACCTGTGCAGAAATGAAATACGAACTCTTAACAATTGTGTCCAGATATTTTTACCTTCACTTTGTGGCATTTATGCCTAATTAAGAGTTCCAGAAAAAGGTGATGACATGAATATCCAGTTTCTTTGCCTGTGCTTCAAAACTTCAAAAACAGGTGATAAAATGTCATGCTAGAGGAAGACAAGTTTAAAATAAAGGGCATTCTTTTTCCCCATTGTTCTTGAGGCTAATTAAATTCTCTCTTGAGCTCTCATTAGTAAAAATCAATTCCTTTCAAATACATTTTCCACAAGTTTTTAACAGCATATGGGTGTTTGAAATATACCATATGTAATGGCATGTCACACCACGTCCTGGCTGCTGAATTGCATTAACTTTTCATAGATGTCAGTGTCATTTAATTGTGCAGAAGGCTCCTGATGATGGACCATCCCCCAGTCTTTTTGCTGTCAGTGGAGGGAATCCAAATAAAAGGCACAGATGTTAATCTTTGACTTGCTGTAAAACAAAATCAATTCCAGGTAAGGTGACCAAATGCTTTTTCTACAGTTATTCTAGAAAAGGATTTTCTAAAGTGTTTGTATTTAAAATGAAACTTTAATTTTTGTTAGTACAATTTCAGTACTGGGACAACCTGGTTTTTGTTGGAAAATGGTAGTTGTCATAGCAAACACATGTCAGGGAAGAACCACAGCAAAGGTTTCCTGGATTAAGTACTGAAGAGAAGCTCTTGCTAGCAGAGTGGGAGTTAGCGTGGCTGTCTCTTCTGTTTCTAGTCCTAACCCTCATTCATCAGACCAGCCTGCCCCAACCTGTAATTCTACTTCCAAGCCTAGCTGGGAGCTGGTCTACACGGCTCTCCTGCCAGGTCTGACCTGTCAGCCCTGCAGTTTCAGTCAAATGGCAAACCTTGTTCCTTAGCCTCATTATTACAATTAATCTTAGCTAAGTGATAATGCTTCAGCCTAAATCTAGCTTTGAGACCTGTCTGCATTAACCAGGGCAGCGAAAAGTCTGAGGTTAATTTATGCTTCAGTGCCTTTGCAAATCTTGGTCTGGCATTGTCATGTCTGTAACTGCTAGTTAGAAATGATTCCCCAAGGTGAACTATTGAGGAAGCTCACTACATTCAGCAGGTTGCACAGGGACTTAGGCAGAGAGCACAAGAGTTTTCCTTTCTTGTTCTTCAGGAGTAGGGCTGTTCTTTTTGTCCAGCAGTGGAATTGAGTAGAAGACCAGTTTTGCTGCTCAGACCTGTGTGAGCAGAAGAAACAGATCCCAGCGTCCTGTGTGTCAGACTTTGGGGTAGGTTTTTTATTTTGTTTTGTTTTTTCCCCCTGCGGCTGCCAGCAGTAAAGTTGGAAGATGTGGCTCCTAAAATGTCAGGCTGCAACTCTGTCCCCAGCTGAAACTAGTTTTGCACATGGTTAAAATCTGTATCTTTTCACAACTTCAATTATATATGGGAATAATTTGTGACATGTGAGCTCTGTCAAAGCTCATATGTGTGTTCTTCCTCAAATGTAAAGCCACAAGCAAAGCCAACATGACCAGGTGTAAAAGTGTCTCTATTCAGATGTTGTAGCAGTTAAATACATAATCAATTATGTAATTGACCTAAAGCAGCATGTTTTCAATGTAGACAGTCCCCTGGAGCAGGGTTGCCAAGGTCTGTTGAAAAGTTTTACTGACATCTGCTCAACAAGAACAAATGCAGCGACTCCAGGTCAGCCAGATGTCTGTAGCTAGAAACTGTGCTGGTGCAATGCACTTGACTCATAGGAGGGAGAGCAGCTAGAAATGCAGAATTGCCCTCACAAATGTAGGTGACCCCATGCGTGTGGGACCTTGATAGCTCTGGGCAGTTTGTGTCTGATATTTTGAGAAATCCTTGCTTAGAGTAATTCTGGTTTTTCTCTAAGTGGTTTCACTGTGCTGGCATAGCTACAATTTTACTCTGCCTTACAGGAAAATATGACTTTGTATCATCTTACAGGAGAAATAAGGGTATGCAAAACTGAAGTTGGGGGGGATACCTCACAACTGAGGTGGTATTAACATCAAAGTGTGTCTACCAGACCTCGCCATGTCTTCATGCCCACTCCTTCTGAATGCTGGTCCCAGCCAGGTCAGTTATCTTTCTTCAAGCAAATGGCATTTGTTTCTTTATTGCAGGTCACAGTTAAGTTGCTATACTAGTGTGCTGTATTTACTGTGGAGCATAAATTGCTTCAGGGTGATTTTTAAAACCCGAGCAAGTTGCCAACCAGGGTTCCACAGAAAGGTATTTCATACTACCTGACCTAAAACTAACAAATGAAACTTGATAAGCAAGTGGATTACCACAAAAAAGAAAGTTTCTTGCCAGGCTTTAGATTAAGCAGAGATTCATCCTCAGCCAAGCATTTCAGTACCTGTAAATCTGTGAAGGATGAGGCTGTTGAATTCTAGCTTTCCCTTCTTTGCTGCTCTTGCATTAAAACTTGTGTCCCAGAGTCTGATCAAGCTTCCTTGGAAAGCTGGACACTGCAACGGATTTTCTTCTGCCTGCTGAAAACCGTGGTGAGAGATATCACGCCAGTCTTTAGTCTGCGTGCTGTTCCCTGAGCTTGCCAAACTAACTTATGCTCCCATCTCACATTACCAGAAATTCTGTGCTAATTTGCTATAAAGGATTGTGTTAAAAATCCATATTTATGAGGGATGTTAAAAACATAAAGCAATTATATGGTTTTCAATTACATAAACATCAACATGAAATGGGAATTAGAAGCTGAATAATTAATTTTCTGTTTATTTGTAATATAGAGTCTATGCAAACAGTAAAACCTGGAGAACAAGCAGGGGGAGGAGTGCGGAGGGTACAGTGCCATAAAGTGCTTTTAGTATCTCTATTCAAATTCGGTTCAGATATCAACGTAGGTATTGGCTGTTAAGGGAAGTAGCAACCTGGTGAGTGGGAAGCATTGGGTGCAGAAGTCCAGTTCGTACCTATGCCCTATTGGTTAAGTAGTGTTTCCACTAACATGGCTGAAGGTTGGGACAACGGGTGTGCCCGTTCACGTGTCCTGAGCCCAGAGGTGGCAGCAGCTAGAGCCACCTGATGCTTCTTCCTACAGGCGTGGTGAATGACCTTGGGCATTTTGGGTTAACGTCTGTCATATGCCTGATCTCTATTTTACAGATGAAGAATACCAAACTTCTAACTTTTGAAAGCTTTATGAAAGATTATAAAGTCATTTGAAGAAAATAAATATCATGAAGCATTTCTGAATATTATCAGTCACCTGAAGTGCACCAACCAGTCACTGTGGAGTCTGGGCATTGGTGCTGAATTACATCCTCTGAGGCTTCAAAGCAGAAGCTTTCAAGGCTTCCTTTATTCTAATAGCATTATTGCACCACAGTAAATGCAGTGATTACCAACTAGTTCTCAAGTGCAAGTAACTTTGAGGATCTGGTGTTTATGTTAAGAGGCTAGGAAATGAGTTACACTGCACTAGAACCTCTGGGAATTAAAAACTAGCTTGTTCCATTTGTTCAACTGTTTATTCTTAGATTGTCATTTCCCTTTGCCTCCTACATGCTGAATAGCTGGCAAACACTGACCTTGTTTTGGTATTGGCTGTCCAGGAAAAAGCTTTCAGACTTTTTGAGACAGGTTTTTCCATGGCAAATGGTGCTCATGATTTACCCTCTACAGGAGAAGACTTAGGACTGTCCTTCTACCGAACAAGTTCTAGAGCTGAGAGTTTTCTTCAAGAAAGCTTTTCTGAACTAAAACTTGAACTATTGTGTCAGTTAACTTTGGAGTCCATGGTGGCTTGAGCCTTGCTTACTGGTTTACAAGGAGGTGGTTTGGATTTGGCTTGAAGGAAAGGGTGTGTGATTAAATGGAAGCTCTGCAAGGTATTTGGCACTGATGCTTGTAAGAACCCATAGCTGTAGGAATATTGTATGGGAAAGAGAGTGTCCTTACGGTAAGTGACTAACTTGCTGTCAAATTTAATTTTCTTTTTTCATACTCTGGAAGCAGAAAACAATAAGCATGTGACTTCAGGAAAGCAATGCTGTGGGGGAAGTTATATCCTTGAATAACTGGACATGACTGTGATCAACCAGGAAAAGACAGATGAGAAGACCATATGTCCTGTTCAAAAGCTAACAAATTCCAGGCTGATTTTTTTTCTGTTGTTTTTACTTGCTATTAAAGCCAAATTTGTCTGACCAGATTGGAACAGGTATGTTGGTGATCAGTTAGATAGAGAGGTTCTTCAGAGATGGGCTCAGACACCAGGGTGGCTACAGCAGGTATGAGAGGACTGAAGCAGCTGTTGCAATAAAAATGAGACACGGTGGCAGTGAGTAGAGCCTGGCTTGCAAATAGGAGGTGGAGATCATAGGTAGTGGCTTAAGCCATGCTCCTACTTTTTTTCTTTTTTTTTTTAATTTTGTTTTATGAAAGGATCACTTGGCCATAGTCTTGTCACTTGCTGTTGTGTGGGAGCCAGCTCATATAATTAAGACCGAGATGGTGGTAACCTTCTGCTCTCAGACACACACAGTCAGTTTTGTGATGAATCAGCTGCCAAGGTTTACATTCCTGAGCCCAAATTCTTGCTCTTTCCATTGAGCTCACAGCACAAGTGTGATTGAATCGCTGAGTGTTTGCAGAAGCCACTGCTGGTCTCTCCAATGTTTTCCAGACTGCCTTTTCCACCGCCCATCCCATTCATCCCCATCATGGATATATATATATATATGATACCCCATCATGGGATATATAAATCCCAGAGAGTTCGTGATTAGTTGGCAGCCATATGAGATCAGATTCTAGTCATGACTGATAATTGCAAGAAAATGTCCAGAGAGTACCTTCCTGGCCAAGCTGGATGTAATTCAAGACTCCATATGTGAAGGAGCGCTGGCTGGAGGTGTCTGAGGAAATGTGCAGAAGTGGTATCGTGAGCTTGCGTATTGGAGAGAGATCACAGCACGATGCCTTTGCAAGCTATATGGCCTCTCTGAGGTGGAAGCCAAGCAACGTGGAAAAACACTGTGAAATGAGTTAACCTTCGAATAATGAATTTGCCAGGAAAGTACAGGAATGCTTTTGGTCTGTGCCTTTCTTATCTGTACATCAGTACTATGGTCAGTCTTTCCAGAAAGCCTAGTGTAAATACCGAGTAGAGAAAACATACTGAACCTGTTCCTGTGCTCTTTCATTCATCGTTTCACCCTCACCGTGTTCTCTACTTTCTCTTGTTGGAAAAACTCTTCAAGAACTTTATTAAGTTTTTGTTTGTAAAGAAATTAAGTCAAATTTGTGATTTCCCCGTTTGTTTTTCTTTTCATTGCCTTCGTTCCTGTAAGCCATCAGGGGTTTTTCCTCACTTGTTCCTGTTGTTTGTTTGCATTCTGGTTTCTTTCCCTCTTCAGTTTTTGTATCATGCTCTTTCTTCACATGTTTGTTTTTGGCTTTTCTGGAGGTATCAAACAAGAGGAACTATACATATTCAGACTTCAGTCCGCTACCTACAGTTAAAATACTACAAAGTTTTGTTGCCCTATTCAGGTAAATCTTTCCTACTCAGTCATTGTTCTCATATTTTAGTGTCATCTTGGAGGGGCAGGGAGTGGTCTAGGCTCAAAACACACAAACGAATTAAAAAAAACCAAAACCCACATGCGGGAGAAATCATACATCTCCCTGAGAAGACTGGGTATATATTCCTCTCTGTTCCATCCAGCTCTCTGAGATAGACCACATCTCTCCTCTCCGATACGAGTGTCAGACAGTGGCCCTCTATGAGAACATTGCCAGTTGGCAGTATTCACAGCGAATGTGTGTTTCTTGATTATAATTTCAGCAGAGATTTAATATTACAAGTTTGATGGTGTCTGCAAGTCACAATTAGGTGAGAAAAGGAGTCAATTTCTGCTCCAGTTGTGCTAAAGCTGTTAGAGCAGGAACTTCCTTTCCGCCTATTTTACCACATGATTTGTACTGCTTATATTTTATGACCATGATTTATAGCGTATGTCATGAGTTTCTCTGATGCTGCTAGCAGTTCCCCGCCTGTGGTTTGCTAGGTGGGAGCGGTCTCCTGATGCTTTTGACATGAGGTGTGTGCGTTGGCCACAGTGCGTTCCCATTGGACACTGGAACCAAGCCCTTGCAGTGGAAGTGGGGGAGTCTTGAAAGAAGTTACTACATTAAACATCCGCTAGAGGAGGAAGCTTCCACAGGAACTGGGTTAATAGTCCACTTCTGGAGTGTAAGCTGGGAGCGACCATTTGGCCAGCCCCCTGCCACGTGCAGCACATGGCAGCAAACGCAGATTTGCAGCAGTTGGTGTGCAGAGCATGAACTGCACTACAGTTGCCCACTCATATATTAAAGGGGAGGAGGGAGAGGAAGCCTTTGCAGCTGGGTTGAGGGCAGGCTGCCACCAGCAGTTGTCTTGAAGCATTCCTCACTGCTGTGAGATCTGTGAATGGTGCTTCGGAGAAAAATCTCCCCTGGGTTTTTGATGCTTTTCAGCCACAAGTCTTTGTCATTTGCAACAGGGTGGAGTTCTCCGCAGCACTCTTCCCCAAGCTTTTCAGTTGTGGGAGCTGACTGAGGAGAGTGGGGAGGGGAAAAAAAATAATCAGACTTTTTCAATTCCTTCCTTTCCAGGGGCTACAGGACTGCCTCTCCAAAACTGTTGTACTACTCTTATTGGCAGTTGCCTCTGGAATTGCCATCACAACATATTCTGTCTCTTCTCCTGGTAGTTAGAAGGGGCTTCTTTAGCTTTATCCTTTTTCTCGCTTTTCTTTTCCATACGCTTTTCCCTTCTACTTTTACTCTGCAGTGTGAGCGCCAGGGAGATCAAGAGGGTGCTGCGCACCTCTGCCCTTTTTACGTTGAGAAAGGTATGTGTGTCTCTTCTGTATGCTATGGCTATGTCCTAACAAGAAAGCCAAAAATCATAGAATCATAGCATCATTTAGGTTGGAAAAGACCTTTAAGATCAAGTCCAACCGTTAACCTAGCACTGCGAAGTCTACCACTAAACCATGTCCCTAAGCACCACATCTACATGTCTTCTAAACACCTCCAGGGATGGTGACTCAACCACTTCCCTGGGCAGCCTGTTCCAATGCTTGACAACCCTTTCAGTGAAGAAATTTTTCCTAATATCCAATCTAAACCTCCCCTGGTGCAACTTGAGGCCATTTCCTCTTGTCAGCTATGATGGTGGATTTTTTTTCCCAAAGTGTCTGTTTAGATGCACAAGTAAGGTCAACTTTTATGGGGTTCTATGCTCTTAGGCATATTTGAGAAGATCACTCTCTTTATGTAAAGTCAATATTTTTTTTTAAAGGAAGTAAAAATGAAACACCAAAGAAAATTTAATGCAAGCAAAACTTCTCCCTGCTTCTAAGAACGCTGACTTGAGCAGGTAGCACGCAGACTTTATTTTCACTTCCCTCCTTGTTAGAGGCTTCAAAGGGGATCTCCATTGCTTGACAATTCAGTTTGCCCTGTGCAGCACCACCCTGTTGTGCTTTGTTCAGTGTTTCAAGGCCTCAAGTCGTGAGGATATCCTTACCGTTCTTGGGTGATTACTGTACCTGCAGTTCTCGCAACAAGTTTTCCTGTTCTAACTTCACCTCTGCTCTAAAGCCAACTAAAACTCTTCAGGTATTACATTCCTACCTGGTTTTTGGGCCTCTACAAGCCTGTAGTGCAGGTCACTTATTGCGGGTACAGAATGACTCTAACCTTTACCTTTCCTTTCTGTTTTGTGAGCAGAACAAACTCTCTAGTTCTTTGATTTCCTAAATAGCGGAGTGGATTTATCTCAGCTGTTGTGGGTGAAGACTGATGTTGAGATTAGAGAGCTCTGCCCTACGCTGGGCTGCTTCCATTCTTCCTGTGAATGTGTGCCCTGCATTTAATGAACGCTCCATCCTGTCTGCATTTTTTAATGAAGATTTCGTGGACCAGTTGTTGCTGAGTCTTGCTAAATAACTCTCTTGCAAGAAGATTCTGCTTGTGCTGAGGTAGGATCATGTAGTGCTGAGTTTGGCTTCTTGCTTGTTACTTTTCCAATGGTTAGATCAAGCTGAATTCAGGCCCATTCTGTCATTAGGAACTTATTAAACTATTGCTTTGTGGCTTCATCTTTAAACGTCGACCTTTCTGTTAACATTTTATGTGTGGTTTAACCTGCCCTGTTCTCCTTCTGTCCTCTGCATTTTATCTGTTGCGGGTGTGTCCCCAAGTCCTGTGTGTTTGCATAGGTGCTTCATTTCAGAGGAGTACAGGAGGGATGCAGATGTTATGACTTCGTTTTTTAATTATTTATTACACTGTTTGGGCTTTTTTAATCTCTGGAACTCAAACCAAAAATCAAATAAGCATTCTCTTTCATTTTTCTTGGCACTAGTTTCTCTCTCCACGGATGGAAGTGACTGAGGTTCTCACAGAGTCAATGACTGGTAAATCACAGGAATCCATCCTCAGTCTGGCTGAATTTATTACCTATTTGTGTTTTTGCCGGATCTCAATTTCTAAATCCTTCTGCCCTACATAGTTTACATTTAGTGTTTCAGGCTGAAAGTGTATCTTGTGGGCGTGGGGGGAAAAGCTTGGGGGTTTCCCCCTTCCTGTTTTGCTTGTCCCTTGAGCGGGATCCGGTTCCCAGTGGCCAGCGTGGAGATGCCCTGAGGAGCAGGGAGGGGAGCAGGGTCCAGGCCCTTGTCCCCAGCCTGGCCTAGGGAGCAGCCAGGCCCTTCTGCGGGGGGTGAACTGTGCCTGGTGTCTGGCTGCTGCAGGTGAAAGGCAGCTCTGCTGCAGCCTCAGCAAGTGCTCGACAGCATCTGTTTTCTTAGGCACTTTCAAGCTGCATGAAAATGATTTCAGGAAACAGAAACATGTTTTACTTGCCAAGTATTGCGTGAAATGTCCAGAAAACAGATCTGGTTAGGAGGAGACCTTCCTTGGGAGGGTAGAAGGAGAAGAAAAGTTGTGTATTTTTTACTGCTTTGAAACAGCACCTCTCACAGCTCACCACGTACTTAAATCTGTCTGCTTACTGACTTGTTTGTTTCCATTTCAAACCTGGGTATAATTAGTGTAATTTTTATAAACATGAGTGTATAGAAAAAGGGTAATACAACTTGAGGGACCTTGTTCTTCAGGGCTTTATATATACTGCTTTCTCTGGCAGTTCCTTTTGCAGAGCAGTTTATGTGCAACTTCAAAGTATTTATCCTGCTTAAGAACAATGTTAAGTATCTTAATTAGCTTGGAAAATGTTCTCGGCTTTTTTGTGCCTTAATATATTTTAAAGACACTTCCCGTGGTGAGACTTCAAAGTGACGTTTCTGCAATTCCTTTGACTGTGCTGTCATATTCTCCAGAACTGTGTAAACCACCTGCTGACATTTTTTTGCTTTCAGGACATCTCATCAGATGAGATGAGGTTTTTGCAGGTAGGCCCACAAACCAAGTTTGAAAGTGTTGAGAAGAGTTGGTACCACATTGCCAAGCCTTTAGAGGAAGAGGGAGGGAGAAGGCTTGAGGGAAGGTATATAAGCTTTACTGGTGTGGAACACGTTGACGTGCTGCGTATGTCCCACTTGTACGTGGCCCAAAGAAAAAGCATAACCTGCCCAGAGGCTGGGGTGGGCACAGGTAGTACAAGCCCCATCCAGAGTTCAGTTGCGGGTGCTGCGCCTGCCCCCTTCAACCCTCAGTTCTCTGCACCACTTTGTTTCATCTCTATGCAGCTGGCATGTTTCTCTTCATTAAAATCCATTGCTGGAAGAATCTGCTGGAATGTCAGGTAGAAACTTCTACATCTGTAAGTGTGTAGGCATCAGAAGCTGTCAGAGGGAGTTCAGCAAGGTAGAAAGGGGGATTTCTTTGGCCAAAATAGTGAAGGCCATGAGAGTACCCCTTTTCCTTTCTCCCCCACCCCAGTATCTCTTAAAACTTCCAGTTGTTGCTGCTGCTTGTTAAAAGCTATTTTCATTCTGTTGTTCATTGCTCCGTCTCACATTTGTTCACTGGTAGCACTGCACCAGTCCCCTGTCTCACCGCTGTTGGTGAAAAGCCTTTTGTTTGCACTTCAAGCAGAGTGCCTTGAAGTGCAGGCGCTTGTTTGGTGGCCTCTGTTTGCTGAGTCAGGGGTGATCTGCTGAAATGAGGGAGTATGTTAGCTACTGTACAGCACAAAAAGGAGAGGTTATTGCTTGTATTGGTAATTCTGAAGGCAGTCTGTTATCTCTTTAATTCGGGAAAATGTTCTGGTGTCCTCACACCAGCTCATTTGGCAGTTTCTGGTGAATCTGAAAGGGATGCTGCCTGTTGAACAGCATGTCTCAGTGACATGAGAAGCTCTGGGCTTTTCTGCTGGGCCCTGCGAGCTTGGCGATTCAGTGTCACCCTTCCCTGGGGTGGTTTTCCACCTCTGGTGGTAAATGGCCTGTGGGTAAAACTGCTCTTTGATGTGGTTTTGGTTTGGTTGATGGAGAAGCAATAGTGGGAAAAGTGGAAAAGTAGATGTAAGGGGGAGATGTGGCTCCTTACCACTGTGCAGTCTAAGGGAGGGGATGGAGGGGGCTGTTCTGTGACAAGAAAATGTGAGTGAGGAATGTCTGCAAGCTGTGAGTGAATGCATTTTCAGGAGAGAGTGTCGACCTGTCTTTTCCCTCTTGATTTGGACATCAGGAAGAATTTCTTTACTGAAAGAGTGGTTAGGCATTGGAACAGGCTGCCCAGAGAGGTGGTGGAGTCGTCATCCCTGGAGGCGTTCAAAAAAGGTGTGGACGTGGCACTCCAGGGCCTAGTTTAGGAGTCATGGTGGTGTTAGTTGATGGTTGGACTTGATGATCTTAGAGGTCTTTTCCAACCTTAATGATTCTATGATTCTATGATTTCATGCTGCATCTTGGCCATATGTTCTGTGAGCCCTGGAGAAAGCTGCTGCTTTTTCTTGTTTCACGTGCTTAGCTAAGGTTACAAACGTTCATTCCTCACAAGGGTGAAGCTCCTATCTGTTGTCAGGCTTGTCAGGTTGGATGGGCATACTCTTCGTTGGGTAAAAAACTGGCTGGATGGCCGAGCCCAGAGAGTGATGGTGAATGGAGTTCAATCCAGTTGGTGGCCGGTCACGAGCGGTGTTCCCCAGGGCTCAGTTCTGGGGCCGATTTTGTTTAACATCTTCATCAATGATCTGGATGAGGGGATCAAGTGCACCCTCAGCAAGTTTGCAGATGACACCAAGCTGGGCGGGAGTGTTGATCTGCTTGAGGGAAGGAAGGCCCTGCAGAGGGATCTGGATAAGCTGGATCGATGGGCCGAGGCCAACTGTATGAGGTTTAACAAGGCCAAGTGCCGG
>WAAD01020004.1:11856-44742 GCA_013389945.1 Fregata magnificens
CAGCCTGCCCGCCCCGGTCCGCCGGGGGTTGCGGGGTGCCGCTCCCGGGCCGCGATCGGCGGCTCTCCCGCCCTGACCCCCGAGAGGTCCTGGGTGCTTCCGCCGTGACAGGAATTGCGGCGGGCGGGAGCCCCTTCCCGCCCGTGCGGGGAGGGTGAGGCCTGGGGAAGGGCCGCTGCCTCTGAAGTGGCAGGCTGCTGCTCAGCACTAGCCAGTGCCTCCGCTTGCCCCGACACCCGAGCTTTTTCCCGTGCTCTTTTCCGCGCAGCGGGTGCCTTGGTGTTGCAGGCTGCTGCTCTCGCCTCAGAGGTGCTTGTGTATCAGTGCCACAAGCGTGTGTGCTTGTAAAGTCATTCTGCAATAGCTGTTGTGGTGGATACTGTACGTCCTGTGGCTGAGCATCGCTACGTGCCTTGGCAGGCAAAATGTTTCTTGCCTGCTACTGTTCATTATTGGTTTGGCTGGTGGTGTCAGACAGGGCAAACTTGCTCTTAAACGGTCAGCAGAGAAGAAATCAGAATTATCAAATCAGTTTATTGTAACTGGTTAAGAATTACATTCAGGTAACCTGTTCATAGAATGCATGCCAAAATTTCTTCATAGGATCTTTATTTGATACATATGAATAAAAGATACAGCTGAAGATCTTCAGGACAGGTAATTTCTTACTTTTCTTAATAGAGCTCTGTGTTCGTTACCTCGACGTAAGAGTTTTCTTATTCTAGTGTTGGATTTTGTTGAAGAGCAAGGGCCACAGGTAGCTCAGGTGTAATTGACTTATTTCAAGATGCTTCTGTTTTATGATGCTGTTCTGAAATTGTCAATCTGTTGTCTTTCCTCTGATATTTTACTCATAGATGGCGAAGCCATAGGGAGTTTGTATCATGGCAGCAGATGAGGATGGACTGGGACTGTTTGATATCCGCTATGGTGGTAAGATGTGTTAGATTACTTTCTGCTTTGCAGTGAAGTAACGCAAGCAGTCTGATGAAAATAAATAGGTCAAAAAATAACTTAGAAAACAAAATGGAAACAACTTAAGCTGGGACAAATACTGATGAGTTTCAGCTGTAATTAAATGGCTGTGGGACAGTATCATTGTAAGGCATATCCCATTAGTAAGTTTGGATTT
Organism: Fregata magnificens; assembly: GCA_013389945.1. Classification (NCBI taxonomy): domain Eukaryota; kingdom Metazoa; phylum Chordata; class Aves; order Suliformes; family Fregatidae; genus Fregata; species Fregata magnificens. Next base: position 12,989 of record WAAD01020004.1, read on the forward strand.
TAAACCATAACTGTGTACTTTGGTACTTGTTCTGTGTACTTCTAGTATGTTTCTAGGCTTGGAACTGGTCTCTTCCCTCTGTTTTACGGTATATAATTTAACCTTCACTGTGTCTTAATGAAGCGTGTATTTGGACAGTTAGGATTGTTCCTTTGTTTGCTATTTGTAAGAGCAAATGCGCTATCATCTGGTATAGTACCAACAATCAAGGTACTCTAACATTATTTCCAGCTCCACAGTTGATTGGTCTGATGCATATTTGTGAGATTCTCAGCCTCAGAAGGACTGTGGATATTGATATTTTTCTTTATAGTAATAATATTTGTTGCAGAACTGGAGAGATTCACATAGAGGAGATGAGAGTGATAAGAGGCATTGGAAAAAAACATGAAGAGAGTCTGAGGAGATTTAGATTAAAATACTTTTACAGAACTAGTTAGTGTGTGAATAGATGGCAATACTAAAGCAAATTCTTTGAATTATGATACAGACCGTTACAATACTTTCTGTTAAGCAAGAAATGTTTCTTTTAACAGTAGTGGTTTTATCATACTAATTCCTTTATTTTTGTTTCTGAGTTGTATAACCTTTTTATTCAGTGTATTCTAGAAAACAGTTTCAAATTCAGATCAAGTTGGCTTAGTTTATAATTATAAATTTTATTTGTACTTAAAGCCGTATAATTTGCTTCATGCACAGTTCTTGTAGTATTTAGGCATTGATCTTACAAGACTGTCTTTGCTCCCTGGTGACTAAAGATCTTTTCTCCACAGTGGCAGTAGCTTGCCGGGTAAAATTTCCCTGCCTTTTACTCGTCTGTGCTGCTACTTTTACTACTCTCTACTGGCCTAGGATCACAGCTACACTTACTTTATGGGAAACTTAGAGGTTGGAGTTTACTAAATGTTTACTTTGGCCTTTTTTTTTTTTTTTTTTTTTTTTTTTTGTGCTTTAGCTGAAGCTTCCCCCTTCAAGGAAGGTGATGAGAGCTCAGTGGATATTTACGATGGCTTGGACAACAGTTTGACAGTTCCTGGTAGGTTGATTGTATCTTGCTGCTCGGCTTGGGACATTACAGAGTCTCTGTGCTTCTTAGGCAGGTTTCAAGTAAAACAACAGTTAGCTTTAAGTTTACATTTGGCTGGTGTAACATATGCTTCAGTGAGCTACTTGTTTAAATTCAAGACGTATATGTTACAGTCTGTATAGATACAGCAGAGAATTCTTAAATCTATTAGCTTAATGATTATAGTAAGATAGTTTTCATGTGATACTGGCTATATTAAGAGTACTTGGACACATAAAGGGGTGCTGAGAAACCTTAGCTATTCTATCTGTGCCTTGATATAGGACATTTTACCTTGGAAAAAGCACCTTTATTTTGTGGTTTTTAAATAGCTTCAGGACCAGAACTGACAGTCCCTGATCACTAAATCCCCAGTGAGAGCTCCAAAACATACTTTCTGTGTGATACAGTACATTCAGTAAATCCTTTTAACCTTTTGTTACTTTCTCAATAATTTTACATGCTAATGTAAATTAATTTCCTCTTTTAACTTATTTGAAGGTAAGAAAGAAATGGACCCAGCACGTGTTCTTTTTTAGGAGTCTTGGTGTACCGTTTAATGAAATGCTGTTTCTAGTATTTAAACAAGTGTTTCTCTACTGACCTTACTACTGTCAGGCCATTGAATTTTTGTGGAAGGACTATACTATATTCTACAGACATAAAGCATCTATACATCTTTTTCTCGCTTTCCATTTTGTATTTGTTACAGCATATAAGAGTATTCTTTAGGTCTATATTTCACATACTGAGATGCATTGTTTAGTAAATGTAAAAGCAGCAAGGAGAAATAACACAATGCAAACATTTTATATGGTCTAGTTCTGAGCGATCTTTTTTTTTTAATTTGAAAAAAGGATTGGTGAGATTTTTCCTCTATACAGATAAGATGTTATTTGCATGCCATCTTGCATTGTGTTAATCATACTCTTTGCATTACGGTATTGTCCAAAGAATTGAAATGCAGCTTTGAGGGCTAACTTCATTTATTTGTCTGCAAATTAATCTGTACAAGTCAGATCCTGTCAGTAATGCGTATTTGGTGAACAGAGCACACAGGCTGATTGGAGGAAAAAGCACCGTTATCTAAGTAATTGGGGTGTTGGGTTGATTTTTGTTTTGTGTTGTTTTCTTTCATTTCTTTGGAACTAAAGCTAGGGAGTTTACATTTGTGAGGGAATATAAAGCAGCAAAGAACATTTATTCAGCACAAGAGGCATGGTATTCAACCCCATACCAACTCTACAATAACTCCATTTGATTCTGATCAACTGATCCGTGTTTGTGAATGTGTAGGTCATTGGCATCTGAGTATTCTTTTTCTCAATAATTTTTTTTCAACTGCAAATGTTTCCAAGGTGAAGTCTGGCCAAAAGCTGAATGAATTGTAGGATGCACATATTTATTCTAGCTTTCTGCTATCTGTTGGCTCTGCAATTGTGGAACCTCAGATCACTGCTAAGATGTAGCCCTTCTTGCTTTGTAAATTAGGTAGATTTACTGTGAGTTAGCTCTCCTTTGACTTAAAACAACTTGTTAGACAGTCATAAAATGCACCCATATTTGTTGTTGTGTCCTGTATATCTCTCGATTTTTCTAGCACAGTGTTTTCAGTTGAACTTTAATTTTCATTGTTAACTTTTACATCGGTGTAATCAATATTTCCAATAAAGCTAACATAGAGGTTGAAATTCAGGATAGATATTTCTCCAGGTAAGGCCATGTGTCTTCCTCAGTGACACAATGCAACCTGACTAGAAAAATACCTTTTTCTTCATGTGATTGATTTTCTTTCTACAGACAATTCAGCTCCAAATTCTGCACCAGCTGGAAACAGCTTAAATTTATTTGATGAGATACTAATTGAAGAAGGGACTGCAAAGGAAGCATCCTACAATGAGGTGTGTATTAATGTGACAGAAATAATTCTGGTGTTTTGGAGGTTTTTTGTTCCAAATTTTGTTGTGTAAAGTGCAAAAAATGTTGTCAGTATGCTCACATTACTGGAAAAATAGGGAAACTTTTTAAATAAGTAAAAACAGGAGTGTGCTAATAAACTGTTGTCGCAGAAGAAGTGAGAGTGCACTCGACTCGTAAGAGAGAAGCAAAATATATTTTGTTGATGTAAAGTAGTAAGTTAACAAGATTCTATAGTAAATGTAAATGCGACAATGATTTAACAAGATTCGATGGGAAGGTACACTTGGTTATTTACTGCATAGAGGACAGGGTCAGACAAAACTGACAGGGAGACCCTCCCGTTGAGTCATGAGGTTTCTTTGCTTTCTAAACTCCTTCTCAGAGAGGAGTCAGGGGCGGCTAGATCCAATCCTAGTCCCAGACTTGGTCAACGGTTTATGTCTAAAGGATTATATATATATGTGCAATCAATCCTTTATATCACTTAGCTAAGATTTCAAAGTTTAGCATGCTGTCAGTCACTTACCGAAGATCTGTTACAGCAAGGAATCTCTCAACCTCCAGGAGTAACCTTGAGAGGTGTCCCTACTCAAGGGGGGATCCTGGCATGCAGCCCACTGCCGTGCAGGAGAGGTCCAAGGGCCCTTGGGCTGTTCACTATTTATGGGTGGGTAAGACGATTGACTCATAGTCATATTTGCATACTGACCCCAGATCCCAGCCTCTTCACTGTGGTTAGGTGGGCATGCTACACAATAGCCCTTGACTATTGTGTTGTTATGTGTTTCCTGAATCCACTTTGAAACGATGCAGCCATCACAACCAGACACATCTGTTACCACTGCCACTGGTGGTTATCGCTGGAGCAGGGTTATGGGAGATAAGGGTCAGGTTCGGGGTGGGGCCAGGGGGAGCACACCGTCACAACTGTTATGTCAACAAGTTTATCAGAATAAGAGAATCTCTCACTCTGTGACATGGTCTGTTCTCATTTAACATCCTTTGCATGCGGTTCGTGTATCAGCTATATTATGGGAAAATGTACCGTAATTTCCTTCTAGTTAAATATCTGTTCCAACGTCTGGTACAAAGGTAGTCTTGACATTTCTCCCAACAAATTTTACCAGACTAAAGCAGATAGGTCATGGATTAATCTCATGTGTCATCAGATTTTGTCCTTGAGACTGAAGACAACCATGCAGTAGATAACTGCTTCTAGCAAATCAGCAGAACACTTACTCATGTAGCATCATCTATCCTGGTCCATAAGACACATCTTAACTAACTTAAACTTTGGAGTAAAAGGGACAGACATCCACAGATGTAATGCCCTATAGAAGAAGCAGGAGCAGAACCTCCAGGAGTCTACTGAGTGATGAAAATGTCACTTTGAAAGTCTGAAAGCAGTTGGCTGCTCAGTATGACAATAGGGAAGTTGTCCATTCTTCTGTGAAAGTTTTGTCGCCATCTACTTTTAAAGAAGGGCTCATGCCAAATGTATTTTATTTAATTCTGTGATCTCGACAGGAGCATGTCCTTTGCAGTCTATTTTTACAGTCCAGGTTTGTTAGTACTAACTTTCATGTTGTGTTTTTCCTTATCTGTTTTGTACTGTATAAAATCTGACAAGTCCCCATCTGTAGGGCTCTGAGAACTCATGTGCGTCGATAATCGTGTTTTTAATTTCACAATAATAGGGCTTCCTGTTACTCTCTAGCCTATTACTGTTGGGCAAGCACACATAGATTTCCTCTTATCTGAGTGTGATGTTCTAGAGAGTTGTATACCTGTTGGAGCATATTGAAGCTTTTTGTTTTAGTATGGCTTTAATATGTTACTTTTGGAAAAAAACAGAGCTTTGTAATACACATTACTGTGGTAACTAACTGTAAACCTAGAGGAGTAACTTTTCCATGTAATTAAGTCCACTTCTGTGCTGTGAATTCTTTTCTCTTTGACAGTTGCAGGCAGAATATGGAAAATGTCAGCAGCAAATTAAAGAGCTGATGAAGAAATTTAAGGAAATACAGGCACAGGTACTGTAGTTCAAAGGGCAACGTTGTCAAGATTTATGTAAAGGAAACGGAATATTGCTTTGATAGAGAGTTATTTTCATATGCTTTCCAGAATTAAGCCATCGCATGGATGGTTTGTAAAGCACCTCTGTAGGTGCTAGGAGCTTGTTCTGCCTCAGATAGTTGCTAGGATAGCTTACTGACAAAATCAGTAGGTAAATTCACTTGTTTCACGATGTTGTGTGCAGTAAGACTTCAGTTGCTTAAAAGCTATCTTCTATCTCCTTAATTAGAAAATAAGCACGTCAAATGAATAGTTGCCAGAAAGGCATCCAGTTCTCTAGTTTTTTAAAAAATAGGTCTTTAACACACTAGGGAGAGGGTTGCAGAGGTACCTCAGCTGTCATTAGAACTGGAAGAGTATGTCTGCATTGCTTTGAGCATAGTGCCATTTTGATGAGGCTGAACTGCTCTTCAACTTCAGCTAGTATCCCCATGCTGTGCCATTCTGTATAGTTAGATTATCTTGGGCCGTTCTGCAACATGCTGTACTGTGTATTGCAGATAAGTCCCAAAGGTTCTATGCTTTGAAATGGTAAGCAGCTTCTGTCCTGTGACACTTCTGTATTGTTTTCTGCAAAACTTGTCTGCCTTTCTGAGCAGGCTTTGTTGAGGATAATTATTAAGAGAAGGGGCTATCTCTAGGATTGACAGATGTTCTAGAACATCATATCTAGAAATATTAGAATGACAGAGCACCCAAAGTTTTGATACCTTGAAAGAAATACAATTCCCCTCTTTCTCTGAAAGTGCTTAAAAGCTACATCTCTCATTTGACACAGTGATCAGGAAAGCAATAAATTGAGTGAAAGAATGAAGCGAAGTGGCAGATTAGCATGTTTTAGCTCTATGGTTACTTGGTTTATGGCATATTTCAGTTTTGATAAATTGTGTGCTTAAAACATCTTAAATAATTACCAGGAACACAAACAGGAGCATAAATGTGAGTGATGGTTTTTTTAAAAAAAAAAAAAGCTCCGTTTGGATCTCAATAAATCTGACTTAATTCTGGCTTCTCCAGAACAGTTTCTGTATGTTCTACTGTCAGTTTGCATATGATGGGACTTTTTCTAATGGTTGTCTTGCACTGTTTTTCATTACATGTTTGGATACCCAAGCTAATCCTTGTTTTTTCTCTCTCTGTCTCCCTCTCTCTCTTGCTCTCTTTTTTGTATGTATTTAAAATAGAATGTCATTCTACAGAATGAAAACCAAGCTCTCAAAAAGAATATTTCAGCACTTATCAAAACAGCAAGAGTGGAAATTAACCGTAAGGATGAAGAAATCAGTAATCTCCATCAAAGGTACAACTAGACAGTGGAACTGAAAACATGCTTTTTGTCTTATGATGTTCATATACTTCTAAGAAACTTTTGTGTGTGTATCTTAAGTAAAACTAATGAAGAAAACCATCACTTAGTAAATAATTGTTGGTGTGGTTTAGTACTGTTACAATCAGAGGAAATAGGTATGTATCTTCTTTGCTTGATGAGGTCTTTGGTTTCTAATAAAGAAAACAAGGAGGAATCCAAAGGGTGACCATTTGCCTGAATTCTTTTTTTGTTTGTTTTGTTAATCAAACCCACCGTTCCTGGTGGGTTATCTAGCCACCTTGCATGTTTCAAAGCAGATATTATCTTACACAGTTCAGCTTCAGAACTAGACTGTTCTATGGTCTCAGACATGAATTCCATGGAACTCTTCAGACAACAAATGAAAATAAATAAAGAGACTATATAATGTTTTCATGGCAAGATATGAAAGCCCTGTCTCCAATGGTGGGGGATAGCAGCTAGAGAATTCTTGGTAATTTCTGTGTACTAATCTTACTGCAAGGAGTTGAAAATATTAAAGTATGGATGGGAGAGCAGCTGAGTTTAAGGTTTCTGAACCACTTGAAACCAGAGCAGGGGTCCAAGACTCAGGACCCCTAGCTTATCACAGGGTCACCTGCCTGTCACTTATGTGACATCAGCCACATCATTGGTTTCTTTGTGTTTCCATTTGACCATTTGATATTTTCTTGAACCAAAAGGTGTCATAAAGAAGAAGGCTCATTTGACGTTACTGTGCTAGAGGCTGTATGCATATTAACTAGGCAATATTTTTTTTCCTAAATACTGAAAATTACCAGATATGATTTGATGGAGGTCAAGAGGTTTTAACATGTGTAACTCTTTCAGTTAATTGGCTTTGACACGATAGCTGTCATTTTCACACCTTTGAGTGTAGTATTCTGGGTTTTAATTTAAATTGTTTGAAAAATATTTTCTTGTTTTGAATACTCACCCTCATTAAAGAGTTTACAGACTCCGTTGCAATACCTTCTGATGGTGATGAAAACTTATGAACAAGGTATTTGATCTAGGTATTTTGGAGGTATCTAACATGGAAAACTGTGGGAAAAGTGGCACTTTGAGATCTTAGAAGCATGCCTTGTCTGCTGCATGGTGTGTAATAAATTACCTCATCTTAAGCAATCTACCTATCTGTAAAGACTACTTCAAAGATAATATCTTTGAGGGAATTGGTTAGTGCTTATCTCAAAAAAAAAAAAAAAATCAAACTAAAAAAAACCAAAACCCCCACTTGGATACAATTACATTAATCACACACATATGCAGATTTAATAGCCAGCCTAAAGCATGGTGAAAACTTGTCAGTATAGTTCAAAATGAAACAGAGATATAGGAAAGGGTTTTGGATTACAACAGCTGCAGCATTGGTTTAGTTCAACGTTCAGTTCACATCACAATGTCACATTTTTGGAGGAGAGCCAGTTGTATAAGCTGACCATTACATATTTAAATTTACTGTATCGGCCCACAGGAAGTGTTCAGTTTTATAAAACAAAAACAACCCCATTTTGTATTTGAGATAAATACAGAATTATTTTACACTTGGAACTGATTCCTTACAACTGGACACTGAATCAACATAGAATTCCAGGCCAAAACCAAATGTCTGTGTGTAGCAGCCCCTTCATCCTTGACTCTAAAAAGGGGCCATACATTTCGTGGTTTGCTGCCATTGTTGGTGTGACTTTTACTTCTGCTTATTTCTGCATCGATTAGACACAATCATTCTTTTGAAATAGTGGAGAGTATTTAAGAAGGTTACCTTTGCCTTTAACCATGTCATTTTAATGAAATGTTTTGTTGAATATGGCAGAAAAGTGTCTGTCTGGGTGGTTTTTCTGGTTTTGTTTGGTTTTTTTTTTTTTTTCTCGGTGAGGTAACTTTGATGAATAAGAATTCAGGCCATACAGGCTACACATACCCTTTTTCATTTAATTTTTTTCTTTTTATTATGATGACCTTGCAGCAGCAGCATGTGGCCTCAATGAGGCTTGATTATTGTAATTTACTACTTGTTTTCTGTAGCTTGCAGCAAGTTCCACACATGGTAGCTTATTTGCTTATTGAGTAGAGTAAGCACAGTCACATTATACCTGTTCTTTTGGTTGCCAGTTTACCAAATAGCGAACTATTGAATTGCTTTTCTTTTTATTATTATTTTTAAAAATCACTAGTGCTGTAAAGAACAATTTTTTTTCCTAGGGGAAGACTCTCTCTATTGCTGGACAATTAAATACTAATTTGAATTACTGGGATTGTTAATTAGACCCAGTACAGTATTTTTCCACAGATCATGCTTTTTCTTTAGATGAATTTCATTTGGAAAATACGTATACAAATTATATTATTTTAATGTGTGCTAATGGAAATTACTTAACTTCTATTTTTATCCCACATTTTTTTCAACTTGAAGCTGAAAGAAAGTATGAAAAATTTTTAGAGAGACATGGATTCATTGCAATTTGGCTTTAGTTATCTTTAAATAAATTTCAAAACTAACATGTTTTTTTTTTTTCTTTTTATAAACAGGCTGTCGGAATTTCCCAGTCATCGAAGTAGCTTCACCAGAACATACCTTCCAGGATCAACTAATGGAAGGTGCTCTGAGATGTGTAAAACAAAAGATTCCAAATTCAGACCTTCTGATTTAGGTGACAGTATAAAGATGGAGCACAGAATGAAAAATGACTGTTCAAAAGATACATATCACAGTTACTCATCTCATAGTATGGACAATGGGAAGTCTAGCTCCGAAAAAAGAAACACTCCATATTTACTGAGATACCCTCCTGAAGAGCTCTGCAACGATGGTACTCAGACGTGTCTACTGAACTATGACCATAGTTCCAACAAGGATAACAGAAAGGAAAGAAAAGAAATGAAAAGTAATGAACAGTATAGTAGGGGAAATGTCAACAAATACAAAAGAGAAGTACATCAGAGCACCGGAAGCAATGGTAACTGTAACAATGGTGACAGTGAAGAGGGGAATTCAGATCCTCAGCAAAAGCTGAAAACCCTTTCAGAGAAGGCTAGTAAAAATGAGTTGCAACAAAAAAGTCAGAGCGTAAAACTGAAATGCAGTCCAAGTGTGGAAAGAAGAGTAGAAAGGGGTGTGTCTTCCTGGGAGAAACAAACTACCGGTAAAGACAGATTTCAGACAAGAGGTGAATTGTATGCTGATGAGAGATCACAACATTTATTAAAAAAAGACATTAAAACACATGATAAAGATGAAAAAAACGCTGGCCAAAAAAATAAACCAAATGAAAAGCTACCAGAGCAACCAAGGAGGTCTGGTAGAGGGAGTAGTCCACACTCAAAGAATGAACATTCAAAGAGTCTTCATGAATCACGTAAGTGTCGCGTGGAAGAGCCTAGAAAAGGAAGAGATGTTGACTGCAAGAGAGACAGGGGAACAAATGATCATACTTCTCGAGAAGGAAGGACTTCACCTTCTAATTCCAACAGCAGAGAGCATAAATACGTGCGCTTGAAGGAAAATAGTAGTAGATATGAATGGGAAACAGCACATTCCAAATCAGAAAGACACAGAACTGAAGAAAAAAGGAAAAGAGAGAGAGAGAATCAGGATGAAAATAGACATCTTAGAAATGAAAGAAAAGTTGCAAAAGAGATTTCTCACCAATCTGGAAAAGAATCCAAGAAAGGTACAGATGTTACAAAAAGTGAGAGAAACAAGTCCTATAAGCCAGAAGAAACATACAGAGTAGCAGATAGCTTAAAAGACCATAAAATCCTCAGAACTAAAGATGATCACACTGGGACAAAAAGCAAAGACTTAAAACTTAGCTTTATGGAAAAGCTAAATTTAACTCTTTCTCCTGCTAAGAAACAATATCTCTCTCCAACAGATAGGCTTAAAACACCTTCACAAAAGGCTGCTGATGAGGGAAGCACAGAGCTCACGCTGCAGGCAGAACTGTTAGATGCTGCCCACCCTGTTAACTGTGGTCCCACAGAGCAAGCTAATTCAACACTGCAAGTTCTGGACAGTGCAGCTCAAAGCGGTATGGAACCAGCACTGCCTGTTTCTGTCAGTTCTGAAAATGAAACCTTGAAAGTAGCAGCAGTAGATCCAGCACAGTCTGAAGCATTGCCAGCAGTGGCAACTGATGAACTGAGCTCAGAAACGTTACCAGAAGCAGGTCAGGTACAGCCTCAAGCCTTGCCAGGAACAGCAGAGGTACTGGTTCCTGATGAGATGCAGGCTGAAACGTTGTCAGAGACAGCAGAGACTTGTGATCTGGTTGAATCAGAAGCCTTGGCAACAGCAGTGGCAGTGATGGATCTGAATCACCCTGAACCTTTGCCCCTGGAAGTGGCAGGGAGTGTGGCAGAGTGTGAAAAATTGCCTGTGACAGTGGGTGTGATGCAGGATGTTAGTGTACCAGCAGCAGAAGTGGCACAATCTGAATGTGCCAGTGAAAGTATAGGAGCCCTTCCAGAGTCAGCAGCAGAGAAGAAAGAGGAAGATAAAATATGGCTAGCTGCTGACATAGAAAGCTCAGCAGACCAACAAGGCTCTGAAAACCTTGTCCTAGATGATTTGGAAGCCAAAAGTTCTGGTGACCTGGAGCCACGTGATGTTGCAGATGATATTAGCAAAACAAAACCAGACCCTTTAATGGAAGTAGTGAAGGACAACAATCATTTGGCTACAGAAAATGTTGAGTGTCCCATGGAGGAAAAGGGTGCCTGCGAAATTAATATGATGACATCTCAGTCACCTGACAGAACTATGTTAACAGATAAGGACGAAGCATTAGTTGACCAGAACACTTGTGATCTGGAGCCAGACCTAAGTGAAATCAGTACTGCAGCATCTTCTCTTAGTGGTGAGATGTATCCTAGAACTAAAGAGAGAGAGACTAACCCAGTTCCTGTTGATGATGACAGCTCAATACTGAGCATTGATCTCAATCACTTGAGGTATATTCCAAAGGCAATCAGCCCACTGAACAGTCCAATGCGCCCCTTGGCTAAAGCACTTAAGATGGAAAGTCCCTGCAAAGGTCTCGTGAAGAGTTATAACAAAGGTATTTTTGTATGTGTATTCTAATTTCTTTTCTACATAAAGGCTTAGAAGATCCATTCGTGGAAAGCAGAAATGACTTTAACTGCTTTCTCAAAAATATAAATTGTTTCTTCTTTAGCTATGTAAGTCATAGTGGTCCTTTTTGTTGATAGGGAAACTGTTTAACAGTGCAGTCAAGATTGTAGCTGATTGAATGTTAGTGCTATAAAAATTGGAGTTTGTCACTGCTGACATATACGTGGTTGAAATAAGATACGTACAAACTTCTAAAAAATATATGTATAGGTTTCTTAATTGTGGTTAGTTCTGAGTAGATCTCATTAGGTTTTTCTCTGAAATTGTAGAGGCAAAAGTTAATAGGATGATATTCTTTCAAGTATTTATTTGTGGGAAAGCTGGAGAGAGTACCTGAGACTTAATTTCTAGGAATGTCATCTAAGAGAAGGCTGTGCTCTCCATCTGAATTAATTTCAGTGTGAATATTTATATATATTTTATAATTTTGAGAAAGTCAGTGGGGAAAAGAGTAGAACAAGTACAACATTAGGATTTATCATTAATGAAGTAAGAGCTAACTCCGAAATAAGATGTCAGGGAGATAAAATACAGTGACAGCACTCACAGGAAGAGAAAATAGGTTACCCAAAGTTTAAATCTTTTATTTGTGTGAATTTAACTCTTCCTGTAATGTCCTGCTGCAACTAACAAAAAGTTTTCTTGGAAGTTTAGTTTTCCTACTGGAAGAGGAATGGTAGAGTGGCATTTAAATCCTTGTTCTTGTGTTTCAGGGCATAATCTTTATGTCTTTTTGCAAATCTTAGTGTGGTTTACTCTGGAATTCTGTCTCTTGTGCTTGAGAAAGTTACTCTAAGTGTGAATTCCTTTAGCAGTTTATATTTCATTCCTACAGCAGTTTATATTCTTTGAAGTGTCTGGGGGGACACGAGAGCTTTGGCGTCAGAGTAGATGAACATCAAATAAAAGTATTTTTTTAATTTTGTAGCATTTCCCTGAGTTACTTATTAGAGGAATCCATCCTGTCCAGAACTTGCTACTAAATTACAAAGCAGTAATTTTCAGCTCTGAAGTTAGATGCCTAGTTGTCTTTGTGATCTGACTAATCACGTGCGTGTCAAATGTTCTGCATCTGTTAAATTGACAGGAGACAGTTGTTTCTCTTGGCCTTGAAATTCAGTACTCACCTTTCTACTGTTCTGCAGGACACGGGTACATATGTTAATACTATAATTTGACCACTTTCATTTTATACTTTGGTTTGTCAAAATATTGAAGTGATTAGTTTGAGAAGGTATTGATCCTTGTAAAACTGAAATGGAGGCAGTGATAGGATAGGGTTTTGCTCCTGTAGAATCTGTATAAAGTAAACATTTTCAAATGTAGCTTTAAAGTGTTAATCACAAGTTCATTTTTTATGGAGAGCAATTTAGATATGTTCTTTTATGACATTAAATGTTTGTTAGAGGTCATTAAGCAGTCTCATCTATGTGCGAGTGAACATGAGTGTTTTATTAACTGGAGTGCCCAGCAAGCCTAAAATTAACTGCAAATCTCGTTAATCAATACATATGCACTTCAGTGGAATTTTTGTACAATGGAAATGAGCTTGCCTTTTCAGCTTTTGTAACATACTGCTTTGTAGCTGACTGTAGTTGCTTATTTTTCTTAACAAAACAGCATTTGGTTTGAATTTTAAAGAATTTTTAAATATATATTTAATGATATCTCAAAAATATAAAACATTTAATAAACTTATATGTGAAACAGAGTAAGGCATACTACATTTGGCAGAACTTTAGCCTTTCCTCTGACATATGTCAGTCCCTACACCTATCATTCAGGAACCTGAACTGGAGGCTTTCTCCAAAATTTCTGAGGAAAAAAGCTTTTTATGCTGTGGTGCTCAGTTACAGTTCTGGTAATTTTAAATGTGTCAAAAACTGAAATAGGAGATAATCATGTGTACAGTGCCTAGTACTCTTTTTGTTTAGTAAGTTAGTTTATTGAAAGACTTGATGATTTAAGTAGAACCTTTTTATCAGCCCTGGAAAAGATAGTTGAATGCAAACATTAATAGGTCATTTGTACTGCTCATTTTGTTTTCATCGTGAAACTGCTAAAAAACCCCCAACTGTTGTAGATAAATGTTAGTCCATAATGATGTTAAAGTTAAAATTCAGCTTGTGCAGTGTTCAGAAAACTTGTTAAAGTGAATGGAAAGTTCAAAACTGACCCAAACTGCTAGAGTTTTCTGTTTTCAATGGACATATTTGTGAGATAGATCACATGTTTTTGGTGAAATGTTGAGGTCTTATTTGCCCTTTGAAGCTCAGAAAAATCTCATTAAACTAGCAGCTGCTGAAGCAAACCACCCAAACTTGTTATAGCTCAAACTTCCTGAGTTGTCGTTGGCAGTTTCAAACAAACAGTCCTGAACGGTTACTTTACAGAAGAGAATCTTCCAGGTTTTTCTGAAAACGTCTGTTTATAATTGCATTCTTTATGGTGATTAGCAAACTGTTTTCTTTTTATAGATTTAGTTCCTGAAAGTACAGTTGTCGTCTGTCCCTCAAAGAATTTGTCAAAAGAGGTAAACAAAGAAAATCAAAAGCCAGTTAGCATGTCTGATGAACACTTAGAGATGGAGTCCCAGCTGAGTATCTCTTCAGATGAAATAGAAGAAGGAGAAATCATAAGTAGTGATGAAGATGAAGAAAAATCTAAACCAGAAAGATGCTCTGAAAAGACAAAAAAGTCAAGACCAAAAGCTTCTCCCGAGACGCGAAATTTGACCAGCAGTCCACAGAATCAAAAGAGCAAAACTGTGTGTTGCAATGAAGATAATGGAAAATTTGTTTCTGTGAAAGTAAGTACAAAGAAGAACGGAGAGAGGCATAAAAATCAGACTTTCAGATCTTCAAAGGATATGAAGAAAAATAAAACTGTGAGCATTGCTTGTCTTGAAAAAATAGTTCACATTATTGTTGAACCTTCAAATGTACAAGAAATCATGCAGATGCTAAGAGCTATACGAAAGCAGATGAGGAAAAATTACATGAAGTTCAAGGTACATTTTCCAGTTCAGCATTTTCACAGAATTATAGAATCTGGTATCATAAATTTTACATCATTAATAAAATACTTGAACTTTTCCAAGATGTGTACATTAGGTGAGACATTAAAATTGAATATCTGTGATACTATAGAGTCCAAACTTAAGCAAGTTAAAAAGAATGCAATAGTGGACCGTCTTTTTGAACAACAGGTATCAGATATGAAAAAACAGTTATGGAAATTTGTAGATGAACAGCTTGATTACTTATTTGAAAAGATAAGGAGAATTATAATAAAACTATGTGATGTGATAAATGTGGGAAATGAGAGTGAGGAAGGGAAATTTGAAAGAGCAGGAAAGCAAAAACACAAAATCAGTCATAAAAATGATGTGCAAAGATCTAGAAAAAAGTCCCTGAAAGCCAGATCCCAAAAGCCTGAAGAATATATCCTTTCAAAGCAAATTGTGGATTATCAACGACCTAAGTGTCACCATGAGAAAAATAAACCAGATCCACCAAAAACTGCCTTTACAAAATGTCTTAACTCCATTGATAACACGAGGAATTCCCAAACCAAAGTGCAGCTCTCTAAAGAGAATAATTTGCAAGGCACTCTCACTCCATTGAAGAGTGTAAAATATGAAAAGGAAGGATTCCAGCTATCCAGAGATGCTAACAAGTCTGATCTTAGTTATGACCTTCTCACAGAACAACAAGCGTCCAGTCTTACATTTAATCTTGTAAGTGATGCTCAAATGGGTGAAATTTTCAAAAGCTTGTTGCAAGGTTCTGATCTCTTGGAAAAAAATGGTGGCAATATCGACAGACATGAGTGGGAATTCAGGACACCAGAAAAACAGTTTTTAGACAATCATAAATGCAGAGGTAATATGGCTGGACTAGTGCAAGAGGTTGCTCCAAAGGAGGCTTCTGTGGAATCTCGACCAGTAGAGGATATTAACTGGCCTACTGTTTCACCTGTAAGAGCTCCCTCTTTAACATCTAGGCTTCAGACGTCTGTTGATCCAGATGTACTAGATGAGAGCTGTATGTTTGAGGTTCCTACAAATGTAGCTTCATGCAAAGAAGATGAATGCAGTTTACAAAAGAATAAATCATTTGTTTCTTCTATCCTCCTTGAAGATTTGGCTGTTTCCTTAACTATTCCATCACCTTTGAAATCAGATGCTCACCTCAGCTTCCTAAAACCTGAGAATAATTCTAGCTCAACTCCTGAAGGTGTTCTCAGCGCACATTACAGCGAAGATGCACTTCTTGAAGAGGAGGATGCCACTGAACAAGACATTCATTTGGCTTTAGAATCTGATAACTCAAGCAGTAAATCAAGTTGTTCTTCATCATGGACAAGTCGGCCTGTTGCTCCCGGTTTTCAGTGTCGCCCCAGCCTACCAATGCAAGCAGTAATCATGGAGAAATCCAATGATCATTTTATTGTAAAGATTAGGCGTGCGGTGCCATCTGCCTCAGCAGCATCTGACCAGATGGCTTCAGTGAAGGAAGCACGGGCATCCTCAACCAAGAATGAAAGAGAAGAAATGAGAAGTGGGGAAAAAGAAAGGGACAGTCAGAGTGCGGCAGCAGCCACCGTGCAGGAAACTGTCAAACCTGATCTGGTTAAGACGGATCAGTTGCCTCATGTCAGCACTGAACAAGAACAAAACCCTGCCTTACCTCAGCCTCTAAAGGAGTCGCATAATAGTATAGGAAAGGAAGAAGCTACTGGGTTGCTTGGACCCTGTAGAAAATCTTCAAACACAGAGAGCCATGACACTGAAAGGCCAGATGAAGGCTCTGAGCAATCTCAGACACACAAATTGAAAGCATCTGAAAAAGTAAGTGAAAGTAGTGTTAGATCTCAAGCTTCTTTTCCTGCTGGATGCAGTGTACAGTCATACATAGACCTAACAGATGATATTGTTAGTGAAACTTCATGTCTTGCGGTGGAATCCACTGCAGTTAACAGGACTCGGGAAACTGCTACAGCTAACTCAGAAAACAGTGATAAAAAGGAAGAACTGGAAGAGTGCTCTGATGCATTTATAGACTTAACGGAAGAACTTTCCAATGAGACTGTAGCAGGTGAATGTAATCTTGAAACAAAATCCACTCTGAACACTGATGTAGGATGCCAGATAAGTATAGGTGATAAGACTAGTAAAAAAAGGAAAAAGGAGGCTGTCAGAGAGAATTCCAACTCAAAAAGGCAACGAAAAGAAACTGAATCAGCGGGTGAGGGGGGCGATGCACGTGATGTGAAACCTGAAGACGTAAATTCAGCACCCAAACAATGTTCCAGTAAGAAGAATGAGTTGCAGCAGAACAAAGACTCTTCTCCTTTGGCTTCGTCTGCATCATCACCTAGTCTGTATGCCAAAAACATCATTAAAAAGAAGGGAGAAGTAGTAGTTTCCTGGACGAGGTAATTTCTGATTTGATCTGTTTGATTGTTTTAGGTGTTCTTTAAAACTACGTGATATACAGAAAAGTGGAAAGAAAAGGGTATTTAGCTGATGGTTGAAGTTATTCGGTAGCTCTGCATCCTTCAGTAAATAGTGGAGTGGGAGCCTCCTTCTAAATATGCAGGATGGCTTTATGAGACTGATGTCTTCTCTTAGAGTACCACTGAAAGGTGCCCAGGTCTGTTTTATCCTTTTTCTGTAACAGTTGTCCAGAGTAAAACAGATATGAGATGAACCAATTTCATGTAATCCTGTTAGCAGCCTTTGGAAGAGAACAACTTTTAGTCATTTCTTAAGTAGGTTAAATCAGATTTGCCTTAAAGAAGGTGGCTTCCATACGTCATAGCTAGTTCTGTTACTTACCCAGCTCTCCCAAAACAAGACTACTTTTTGTTTTTGTTTTTAAAGCTTATATGCTAAGGTAACAAGACCTACTATATTGCACTGTCTGTAATTTTTGTTTCTTCTGCCATTTCATTTCCTGTCCAAAATTTCCAGCCAGGCTTGATAGGGGATGGAAGTCTTTGATGTTCTTTGATTGGTGACTGGGTAAAGGAGAGCACCTAAAGATTTGCCCTGCTGGGAGAAGGCATGAGAGCAAACAGTTTTCTGTTTTGGGGTCTGTGCTGCTCAGTCAGCAGAAATGTACTAGTCAACCGTTCAGTCCATATATTCCAGTTAGCAGGATGTGAGTGACGAATGAGGTGACTGTATGTGTCGAAGATACATGCAAAGTTATTGTGGCGTATTCTTATCCTTAAAAAACTATAGTTAGCAGGTTTTCCTGTCCTTGCTACAACTTGACACAATCAACGCTTTATAAAGGGGCTTCTAAAATTTTCAGGACAGACTTTTCTGAACTATAGTTCAGATATAAAGTAAGTTTCTAGGTAGCATTTTAAAAGAAAATCAACTCCTTCATGGAAAAAAGACTGCAAAAGTTAATACAATTTTTAATATGCAAACCAGTGAGATAGGAAGAGATTATTACAGTTTACCTTATGAATTTGACTAGGTTTTCTGTGTCACAGTCTTTGTGCATCTTTGAACTATGCCTAAAAAAAAGTTTATATAAATAACTCGTCATTACATTTTTCTTTGAAATGGAGGAAATTAAATATAATTTATTGGAATAGGGCATGTTTCAACTAAAGATACATAGTAGCTACTGTACAATGACTGTGTCTATATACATTTTACATATGCCTAAACTCGTTAATG
Organism: Fregata magnificens; assembly: GCA_013389945.1. Lineage (NCBI taxonomy): Eukaryota > Metazoa > Chordata > Aves > Suliformes > Fregatidae > Fregata > Fregata magnificens. The sequence continues at coordinate 31,242 of WAAD01020004.1, forward strand.
AGACAAACAGCAAATCGGTGATACACCTAAGAATAGACTCCTGGTCCTTCAGTCTCGTGTGAAGAGTAGATGTGCTGTATGTTTGTTATATTAGGTCGCTTACAGAAGTCAGACATCTCTCTGTTTAACCTTTGAACGTCACTGGGCCTTAGCTGAAAGCCGCTGCCTAGCCATGCAAACTGAGGCCAGTCTGCCTAGAACTACTGGCCCCCGTTGAATTTATGAGTTCTTTTCAATTCAAGTTTAAATGTCTGCTGTAGAAACTTAAAACTCTTTTTGATGACTTTGGTTTTGGGCTAACCCTGTTGTAATAATCCTGTACTTCCTAATAGGGTAGCATAATCTCCACTACCACTTGTTTGTACTGACTCTGTTACTCTGTGCTGGTGGAGGGGAGGATCCTCCATAAGTTCATTGCTGCTGTTTGAACTCATNATATATATATATATAAAAATATCTTAAAAATGCATTTTTGCTATAGAAATGATGACCGAGAAATTTTACTGGAATGTCAGAGAAAAGGACCATCAAGCAAAACCTTTGTTTCCTTAGCCACTAGGCTGAACAAAAGCCCAAATCAGGTAGGTGTTATCATTCTTACATTTGATAACAACTGTGTTGCTACCTTTATGATTGCAGTTGAACAAAAACCTTTGGAGATTTTCTGCTAATTTGGAGTTGTTTTTCCTCGTGTCTTTTTGTTGGGGAGTTCTTGAAAAAAGAACCTTAGATTCTGCCAGTTGTTACTTTTTAAAAATATACGTTATAGGCATATTATGGTCCAGGGATTCTTCAGTACCTGTTTGATTGGTACCTTGAAACTGCTGTGTCCGATCATAAGCCAGGGACAACAGGATTGTTTCTATTGTTGGATCAGCACTTAGATAAAGAAAGGTAATTTGGAGAGGCCCAAAGCCCTTGCACACATTTAATAAATTAGAAAAGGATTAAAATTAGAGCTGGAAAAAACCACCAGGATTTTGCAGAAAGGATATTTTTCATGAAAATGTTTCCTATTTTCTTTCACTTTTTAATTAAGAAACTTCAAAAGACACAGATGTCCAATTGATGTAGAACATTGCCAGAGGTTTGCATATAACTTTGTATTTGTCTTGAATTGCTATCTTAATCTCTATCCTGCAAATCTAAAAAGGGAGAAACACCCATTTGAGTGAGTTAGGAAATCCTGCATACTCAGGATTTGGGTTTTAGGATGTTGTGTTGTATGATTACTGAGTCTTTGTGGGGTTTAGAAGCTGTTGGCGTGGATGGTTGGATAAAACAGTGTTATCTGTGCATTTATGCCACTCTTCCCAGTTAGGTATTTGGTGGATGGTAGATACGATATAGCAATATGCATGTAGCGATAAGAAATACTAACTTAAAATTGAATGAGGTCACTATGTAAGCTGTAGCTATGCTCGACAAAAAGATGTTTGACTCACCTACAGACCAATTTTGTAAAATCCCTAGTAGGCAGATTCCTCCATCATGAGCCATAAATACCTGAAGTAACAGTTGTACAAGAGGGTGGAAAATAACCAATAAAGTGTGCTTTTTGTGGAGTACACAATAAGCTTTTGTCCTTACATTTGAATCATACTCACGGTTATACCTGGCAATTGACTTGAAGCCTTCATTTTTTTTTCCTCCTTGTTGTAAGGAAACCTGTGTTAAACCAGTAGTTGGCTCTAGCTCTCTGTGATTAACCTGAAGGCTATTTCAGATGTCAAAGGTATAGGAAGACTTCATACATCCAATTAACCTGTTAATGGTGTTGCTAAAATTCTCCCCCTAAAATTTATTGGAAGCAAATAAAAAACAAAATAGTGGTCTTTTTTAAAAAAACTTCATGCTGTCAGATCAGTCTGTCTTGGTAGGTATGGAAATCTGGGGCCTTAATGATGTGTCTTTTTTTTGTCCTCCATTAGGTTTCAGAAAGATTCAAGCAGTTAATGAAGCTGTTCAAGAAATCCAAGTGCAAGTAAACTTACCACCAAGTTGCTTCATGGTTACAGGGCTTAGCTGTTACCGGCAACGATGGACTACAACCACTGCATTTGTATGGTGGGATTAGTGGGAGGTATCCAAGTCAGAATACTAAGTTTGGTAAATCTGATGCACTGTTAATTTACTTCCCTGTCCATGTTTCCTCTGAAGTGCTTTATGGGAATAACACAGAGGGAACTTTACAAACAAACTGGCTAGGAAAGAATGTGCATGTACAAATGGAGCAGTATCATTTCAAGGTGGTGACATCTCCTGTTGGTTAAATGCGTTCTATAAGCAAAGACAGGGGCGTGCAGTCAAGTGAAAATGGTGGCTCTTGCTTAACTTGTCGGAAGTGCTGCGTATGGTGATGTTGAACTATGATTTTAAGAAGTAAAAGTGCTTTGGAATCCAGTTGGTAGATAATCCTGGAAAATGACAGGTACATCATCTTGGTTACCTTGAAACATATTTTAAGAAGTTAGGTTTTTTTTCTTTTAAAATAAGGTAGGGCAATGATAGCAGTAATTCAAAAAACTGCTTATCTACTAATTGGATCCTGGTGGTAAGGAATAGGTAGTTCTTGCTTCTTTGTCAGTTGCTTATAGTGGGTTTCAAGGAGAGAATCTGGCACTGAGCGTAGGGTTTGTCTTCAATTTTAAGCACATTATCTAAGCCATTTCTTGATTACTCCAGTGTTCAACAGAGATGAATGAATTTATCTTTGAGGGCACCCATCTGTCATCATTGACAATGGAGAAAATCTAAGCTAATTGTCTAGTCTAGACCCCTAACTTTCAGATTTTGGAAGTCAAATGAGTCCCAGCCTCTGTGAGAGAGTGAAGCCAGTCATTAATGCAGTGACTGGTTTTTCAGTTTCTTTTAAATTGTGAAATGCCATAATGAGTATTCATTTACAAAGAACTGTCTTGCAGTTAAAACCATTTTGCAGTTCTGGTGGTATTTAGAAAGACTTAGTACTGAAGTTGGAATAGTTGGGAGGTGGGGGGTGTCCATGAAAAATATATTGGATTTTTTTTTCTTCTTTGGAAAAGGCTAATATGTTTTTCTGCTCCAAATTACATCTGGGAAAGGCACTTAAGTTAGGTCTTCAACATAATGAACATTCTGTTTTGTTAAAAAAAAAAAAAAATTGACAAATGATTTTCTTTTTAAAATTAATTTAGGAACAGACCTTTACGGTTTTATAAAATGTGACTTTATACTTACTAACCAGGAGAAAAACTTTTCTGTAAAAACAAGCAGTTTCAAAAGCTTGTCAACTTGGCATGTTTTGACAGCAATTGTATCTGTCTTTACAAACTGTTTAGTACATCAGAAATTCATTATGTTCTATTTTAAAGAACTTTTATAACTGCTTCCAGTTTTACTAGTACATACTAAAAATGTGTGTGCATATATATGTATACACACACACGTCTCATATATATTGCTGCTTTATCCCAAATTTCTGAGAAGTTGGTTTTTTTAGGGTTTTTTTCTTACCCCCAAGAAGCATTCCTGGAAGTTGCACGGGGTTTTGTATTATGAATTCATTGATGTTTGAGGTTTTATTCTTTACTGAGGCTTGGAATTGCTGTAGTCTTTATTCAGTCAGAACATCTGCTGAGTTTAGACTTCATTTAAGAGCCCCACCTAAGTGCATTGCCTTTCAACTTGGATTAAATTGGCTTTTTTTTTCAGAATCCAATGACCGCTTCTTCAGTTTCAGCATAATGGTTTTTTGTTCTCTCCCCAATTAATGGGACAGACTTCTCCTTCTAATAAACCATCAGATAATTTGTCAGTGAAGTTGCCACTGACACCTTTGGAGTATTGTTAAACGTGGCCTACGGAATGGGATTGTCATGCTGCCAAACAGCGGATCGTCCTCGGTTTAGGCAGTGCTCTGGAAACTGTTACAAGGAATGACTTGAGTAGGTGATGATGTCAGTTCTGGCAGTCTTCCATCTTATGTGTTTGCTTCTAAAGCATTTGCTTTTGATGACCAAGTGTCATCCTCCATGCTACGCCAGCAGCGCCTAGTGATTTCGGTGGGGGATTAGTATACCTACCCATGTGTGTTCTTCTAAACATTTGTGACAATTGTTTACTTATTGGAGATTTAAATCTAACTGAATCTGTTCTCAGAACAGTCAGTGCGCAGAGCTGCGTTCACATTTGTGGAAAAATCAGACTCTACTGAGAGTATTCTTTTAACCATATCCTTAGAGATCAAAACATGCACAGTACTGAAGGCACTGAGGGAAGTAGCTTCTCTACACTTAAGTGCTTCCTCTCTGTCTCGAAAAAGCAGACAGTATTTTATTACTTGTTTATTCCTTGTCTATGTTTATTTACTTTCTTATCTGTACAGGTGATGGGGGGGGCGGGGTTTGACTGTTCTGGTTCTGACTTGGATTCCTTTTTTGTAAATTATGAAACTTTTTTTAATGTTCTGTCTATTGTAAGTATGTGTACAGGTTCCTACATGGTCATGTAAAATATCTGATGTGTGTATATATATAAATATATGTATAAAAATAGAGAGAGCTTTGTTTAGCCAAAGATGATTTTTTTAACTATATAAAACTCCAGGTTTATTTTGTATAAACTAAATAGTTTGCTTACTGTAAGAGTAATGCAAAAAATAAAACTGTAAAGTTCACACACATATGTTCTCGTTGAACAAAGTTTGGCTTGGAGTGGTTTTGTACCATTGTTTGTAATTTATTTCTCCAACAAGAATTTTGATACATATATGCAAAATGTACTGTATGTAAATCTGCAGTCTTATTTGTGAAACCTCAGGTAAATGAAAACATTTTCTAGAACTGTTGGCTGATGGCTTGACAACTACAAATGCTGTGAAGCAGCATTAAAATTGACTTCTGTTAGTTTGTATAAGTGAGTAGCTATGTTGATGTTCTGGCCAATAAACATGGAAGTAATCAGCTGCTGCTCTGGTGCAATTACTGCTCTGAATACACACTGCTTATTTCTTAGTGGACATGACTGGATCAGAAATTGGACAGTTTCACAAACTACGTAAAACCTTTAAACCATAATTAGAACCTACAACTTTCCTCTTTTTTCTAGAAACATTGGGTTAGTGTTGAGTGGAACATTACAATGGAGAAAGACCTTTTTGTATCCAAGACTTTTCATTGGAAGAGTATGGCTGGCAGCCCTTTGAGAGTCTTACTCCAAATTGCTATTGAGGAATAGGTCTGCTTCTATCCAACACACACATTTTTACAGGATTCAGTTTAAAAACTCTTAATGGACATGGGTATTGAAAAATTTTCCAAAGTGGAATTTGGAGAGCAGGGTTTATGGGGATGTGCTTGATAGTGAAATCCTAGAGCGTTGGGTATTGAATTTTGAGGGATTCTCTCTATGGCATAGTCTCTTGCCAGATAACTGTCTACATATAATAGTTGACTAGACTAAAGGCCAAGTGTCAGCTCTTCAGTCTCAATCCAGCAACCCATAGCTATTTACAGTAAGTCTTTCCTCTAATTGTCTTCACTCTAAAACCAGCTGCAGAATAATTTTTAGCAATTTGTCTTCATGAAAGGAGGCAGCAGTACTAAAGCATGCCAAGAAACAGGTTTAAGGATTTCTTAGAAGAATCTATGAAATCAATCAAGAGGTGTTTCAGGAGGAAAATTGGCTTTGATACGAAAGATGGATAAAGTTTCAGTGGTGGCTGGCACATCCTCTCCCATCAGAGTTTGAAAGTACTGTGCTGTGCCGCCAAAAGCAAACCCATCTGAGTCACAAGAGATAATACAGGGAATAAAATAGAGAAATACTTTAACAGAAAGGAAGTTGCACAGCTCTTGTTAAACTAAAAAGAGGCCCACGGTTTGAATCTGCGAACTGGAACATAGTTGTCCATATTATTGAATTAATTAGTGTCATCTTTGATAATTAGCCCAGTCCAAAACTGCAGCTATCCTTGACATGGTTTAGACAGCAGTGTGGAGCAGGGGCAGGTCTCAATAGGCAGTTTGGATGTGGGCATCCTGGTGTGGGTATCCCAGGGTATAGACGTGCCAATGCTGAGAGCTGCAAAGACATCCCTGGCCTGTTTTATTTCATATTGTAAGGGTAAGGTAGCCTCATCTTCCTGTGAAAGGTAGCTTGCCCCAGAAGGAGGAAGTCTAGTATCGGTGATGTTTGTCTAGTAAAATGGAAAAATCTGCAAGTTTAAGTGAGGTGAGTTTTTTAATAAACCAAGGGTTTTCTGACCAGTCAGGTTACACTGTACACGGAGTGGTTTTGGCTAAAGGCGGGTAAAATCCTTCAGTCTCACCCGGCACTTCAGTATGCCTATACGTTAACTGCTTCAGCCGCAGCCTGTCGTCCAGCTCACTGTTCCATATGCATTGGCTTCAGAGTTTCATGATGGGTTCAATGAGACGGCAGAAAGCATGTACTCTTTGAGGTGGTTTTGACCCTGTAAACGGTAACTGTTTTCAACATCAGAATAGTAATATATTAGCACAAGGAAATGCTCCTGTCTGTGTTATATGAAGATTACAATTAGTTCCGACATACATCCTTTTCTGGTTTTCAAATCTGTGAATCCCTGACATGAGAATATCAAAAGCTGCAAAGCTATAAAAGGTGTACTTGGACCTAATATTGTGAGGTGTATTTTGAGAACTTATTTTGTAATAGCTGCCACTCATGATTTAGGTGCTGTCATGGGCAAGACAGAGTAAACACCCCATACTGGATTTGGATACTGGGGTTTATTGAAGACCCAACAAGACTGGAGCTTCTATCCTGCTTGGTTGTCTCCAACTCCTGCCCCAGCACTACGTTCCTTGGGTCTCCACTTCCCAGCAGGGAGGTTGCTGCTGGTCTGGGAAGGTCAGGCGTGAAGTTGTGCTGGTTGCCATTGTGCTGCTGCTCAGTTACCCATCTGTCCTGGTTTCGGCTGGGATAGAGCTTCCTAGTAGCTGGTATAGTGCTGTGTTTTGGATTTAGTATGAATAATGTTGGTAACACACTGATGTTTTAGTTGTGGCTAAGTAGTGCTTACACTAAGTCAAGGACTTTTCAGCTTCTCATGCCCTGCCAGCGAGAAGCTGGGAGGGGGCACAGCCAGGAGAGCTGACCCCAACTGGCCAAAGGGATATTCTATACCATGTGACGTCATGCTCAGTATATAAGCTGGGGGGAGTTGGCCAGGGGGCAGTGACTGCTGCTCAGTCAGTGGGTGGTGAGCAATTGCATTGTGCATCACTTATTTTGTACATTATTATTATTATTGTCCCCTTCCTTTTCTGTCCTTTTAAACTGTCTTTATCTCAACCCATGAATTTTGCTTTTTTTTTCCCAATTCTCTCCTGCATCCCAACTGTGGGGGGGAGTGAGCCAACAGCTGTGTGGTGTTTAGCTGCCTGCCAGGTTAAACCACAACACCATCTCAGGCGTCACTGGCCAAGGTCCCATCTCTCTGANCTGTAACCTGATTTCACCTATGGCAGATGCTTATAGCAAGGAAGTGTCCTCAGCCACCACAGATTCTTGCTGATCTCCAAATGCAAAGGACTACACCGCACTCGGGTTCTTACTCCCGATTTCTCCCACCACTCCTGTGTCCCGGCTCTGCTTCCCTTCCACGTACAATTAATTGTATCGTCCATTAACAAGCTTGCCTGAGCAGTCCTTTAACAACACCAATTATTCTGCTGCTAAAGCAGAAACACGGCAAATTGTCCCTAAGCAGCCTACTGTCACCTCCCCTGTCCCCCGAGAAAACCAAAACCTTGAACCAGGTTACTCTGAGGGCAGAGTGCAGTAGGCAGCCTGCGGTTCTGGTGCTGTGACGTGCTGGGGGGGAGAAGAGGTGAGACAGAAATGTGCCGGGCCAAGAACAAGCTGCTTCTGCAGTGAGCGACAAAGCGCGTTCTCCAACAGGGTGAATAAGTCACAGGTGTTGCAGCTCCTGCCCGGTTCTCACAAGTTTTCACAGTGAGCAGAGCTGAAGAGGGTGCTCCTGAGAAACACCCAGGAGCTGCGGGAGCCGCTGGGAGGTGTCGGGTCAACAACACCTTCTGGTGAGACAGCACAGGGCACCCAGGCCTGAGTTGAAGCTCCGAGAGATCTGAAGCAGCAAGGTAAATCCTTAGGGAGTTTGTGACCACATTTGGAAAGAAGAGGCATGAAAATAAAATGCCAATGACAGGTACATGAGAGCACATGGGCTTGAGAGAGAGCGTGAGAGCGTACGGATGAGAAAGGCCTGTGGAGGTCTGGGTGGTTCGGGTGAATATTAACACATCTCTCAGGAGCAGAAACTGTACCACTACTGCCCCTAAAGCATTTGTAACATATGCACAAACCATACATCTGCTGCATTCGACTGAGGCTAGAGGAAAGATGCTGTAGCCACCTCATCTGCTGCAGGGCAAGGCTCTGAGGGCGGATTTAAACAGGACTTTCAGGGACACAAGTACAGCTTGTGCGAGAGAGAAAGATGCACTGGTACATAAATCTGAGATAATCGCAAAGAAGAGGTGGGGCTAGTGTCTTTTGAGAACTGGCCACTGGTTAGTGGAAGTACCTTTAGGGAGGAGAGGCTGAAGTGGAAATCAGCCACGCATCTTGTGGGATGGAAGAAAAGGGCCAGAAGTTCTGGAGCAAGAGAGATAAAAAATGGGTATTTGGGATTTCCATAAAATTTGGGTCTGGGCAGGACTAGGCAGCAGAAGCTCTTAGACCCTCAGCTCTGGTGGCCCTGATTTCTCACAAAATCCCATTTTGGCAACTCGCCTTCCCTTTTTAGGCCTTGCCTCTCACAGATACCAATTCTGAATGGGCTTTTGGGTGGCTCTGTAACCCAGCTGAAGAAGGGTTACCGTGCCAAAAGCCTGTGTTTCTAACTGAAGACTTGAGTCTGGGTTCCTGTGGCCTCCATTTTCAAAGACTCAGTGTAACGCATCCTAAATTAACTCACCAGGCAACAGAGTATGAAATCGGACATGACCGATCGATCCTTGGGCATTGATTCAAAGCGAAACTAATGGAATGTAAAGAAAATGTAAGAATCTATCGTACTGTAGAGGGTGCCTATTTAGCCATTTTACAAAATAAAATTTCATTTGGGAGCTGGGTGGAGGCGTAATATTTGAAGAACCAACTAAAATAAGGCGTAGGGACATTGCAAACTATTGCCGTACAGATTGGGCCTTGAGGGAATGGCTTTGTTAGATGCTACTGACTAAAATAATTGCATGATAATTTTGGCTAGAGGCCCCATCCTATCATCTGATGATTTTTAAACCGTGCACAGATAGTTTAGACTGAGCGATCTTGGCATCCAGCTACAAAGAACCGAGAAGTCCACTCAGCGTACCACGTCTATGCTTTGGCTCTTGGGAACAAAAAAGAGATGTCCTAGCACCGTCGAAGGATGGTCTCTGAGCTATAGCAATCAGCAGCACCGCGTGCTCCTTCTGCAATGCTCTAAGATAGACTAATCAAGGGCTTTCTCCTAAGGTAAGCGGCAGAAAAATAATTCTTCCTAAGGCAGTACGGAGCAGGCAGGTCCCTGTCAGACTCGAAGCAATGCGAATTGAACCCAGGAGTATTTGCATCTTAGCATTTATCTTTTTCTGACAAGAAATTTAAGATTTAACTCTGCTTTTTCAAATCACAGCTGATGGAAACCTGGCATAAATTTAACATAGAAGTGATTTGAACAGTGGCAAATGATCAAATGAACTATAAAGAAGTAACAAAAACAAGAAATAAAGAAACTTGCTCCAAGAGAAATGGTGGATTTTCATCTGGTTCTAACTGATTACACGTATGAATTTTTATTGTTTGAAATAACCATATAAAAATATTTGGACAGACACAAAGGTAGTCAGATGGTATAATGAGAAATGTCTCAGGTATATACTATCTATACTAAAAATGGTATATTTCTAGTCTACTAGAATACTAGTATACTAAAATACTAGAATTTCTAGTCTACTAGTAGACTGGAAACAATGATATCATTGATATTTGAGATTACTCTCTTAGAGTAAACTGAAATTACTCTGTTACACAGATCTCAAATAAGACCAGGGAAGGGAAAGACAGAAAAAATTGGAAGCAAATTGCTATGGCAAGGTTGGAAAGTAGTTTTGGCTGTTTTATTAGAAACACTGGCTTTTGTGGCTCTAGACTAACTTCTTTACTTTATACACAACATTCACCATGTCAATATTCATAACTGCGGTTCTACCAGTAGAGATTTGAGGGAAAGTGTCTCGGTATAATAAGCTCACTTAGAGAGTGAATTAGACCACTCCTACAATTACTCTCCCCTGTCGGCTGTTATAAAGGAAAGGTGAGGATAGAGTTGTTTAAATACTGGTAGAAACAACTTAAGAAACAAACACATCTGTAGAGCCAGAATGATATGTTTATACTCCTCTTCTTGTCCTCTCTTGCCCCGAATGGTTACATTCACTTTCCATTCCAAAACAGGCAATGATAATTCCTACTGCTAGAGGAACGCTAGCATTTCATCTTTGGCATGAAAACATGTCTCCTTTCCCTTTTATTCCTGCATTTACAATTTAGCATCTCACTTGGGTTTGTTTTGGTTTTTTTTTTTTTGCGGAGTCTATCAATTTCAGGAAGGGATCAGCCATTCACAAGGCAGCAAATATACCCAAAGCTCCTTTGCTTAACTGTTGCATTGCCATCATTCAGTTACCTTTCAGAGGAAGTGGCACAGAGCAACCAGCAAGTGTCACCCACTTGTACTTGGCCTCTTCAGTACTCTGGGTTTGTGAGCTTGCTCTACGTAAACCTCTACTTCTCGCTTTACTGAAGGTGAACTATTCTGTATCAGCACTTCCAAGCTCGGAAAAACAGGTTCAACATTGTTAGCTTGAGATGTAACATTTTCCAGTAAACGTTTCAATATATGAACACCTTTACACCCACACAATGTATGACACTGCAATAATTTGATATCTGCTCTGAATAAAATCTGTATGAAGTCAGAAGAAAGACCTGACATTGTTCTTTAAAGATGAGGAAAATGGACTACAATAATTCTTGCTGACTTTTTTTTTTTTTCATGTATCTTATTTCAATGATATACAGGGGAGGGAAGGAGTGGGGAAAGAAGATATTCCTGGTGCATCACAGCACCTAAGAAATTGCTTGACTAGCTAGGTCTCCTCAACAAGTTCCCTGTGTCAAAAGGGAAGTTCATTGTGAAAATTCAAATTTGCAGAGGAAAAACAAATCCCAGAAATGTAATAATAACGTCCGTAGGATGCTTATGCAGAGGATGACTGCACTGTTGGTTAGAACTGAAAATCTTTGCTTGCAGTGTGGATAAATACAGGCTCCAAGCAGAATCGTACTACGTGGGCTCATATCATAAACCATAATCAAGCTATATTGGTAATGGTGATATCACCCAGCTGTGCTATCAATTAAAACTGTGTAAGATTTTGGGTACCACAACCAGCCACTCTCAAAAAAGCCTAGAAATTGCACTTTACTAAAGGTTGTGGTTTAGTGGAATTTGGGAAGTTTTGAAAGTAGCATAAAAAAATTCAAGTGCAAACCCTAAGGCAGATATGATCCCAGTTGCTTTCAATATTTTATTACCACATTAGCAGAAAAAAATCCAGGGACGCAACACTGAACGTGCAGTGCATTCACAAATAAACAGACAAGTACCTTATATTTCAACCCCCCACGTTACCTGAAGCTCCTGAATAGTTTCCAGAGAAGCTGCTTGGAAATCAAGCATCTGGCAGCAGAATGTAGATCACTTTGCTGGTGAATCGAAGAGATTCTGGGAAAGAGGTAGGTAAAAAGACCATCTCACACTCACAGCTAAAAACCTCCACATCACTCCATTAGGTAATCCCTGTTTTATTTATCTCATATGTTGACATTTGTAATTAAGACAAAGTCTTGGTGATTCAATAAGACTTTAAATGCATAAAATTAAAGATATTAATCCTAGAAGCACTCTCAGTTTATTAACATTATCCTAGAACTGAGACTATTTACACATGTACAGCTATGTGTAAATTAGCTATGTATTTGTAGTTTTAGGAATCCAAGTGACAAACTTGTGGATTGTTACCCTCGTAGATGGGAAAACGTTAGATGGATGGCACTAATAATGCCACTACCTTGGGGTGCAAAATGAGACCTTTTTTCTCTCACAGTTTTAGGGTACTCCTCAAAACTTTGTCAAACAAATGAAAGCCATGAGCGTTATATATTATTCTAGTTGTTTTTCACCCAAAACTATGGCAAAGCCACAGAGCGTGGAATGGAGTGGGTGTAGAATTAAACTATAGTTGGCAAAGGATTTGCAAAGTGGGAAGAAAGTTGTCTTCTTTCCTAGTGGGAAGAAAATAGTGTAAAACTGTAGGCAGTTAAGAAGTACTGTGGCTCACAGCTGAAATCAATCTCTCTCAAGCTTAAAATAATCTCACATTTGCATCTTTCACCAGTAATCATGAAGTCTGCATTCATTTAAAGGCCCAGTAAGTAGAAAATAATGATGAACTTCTAAGAGCTCTCCTGCCATCAGAAGAATGTATATGAAAGATCATTATTTACAAAAAAACAACTAAAAAGGGCCATTTCCAAAAGAAATCCAGTACTGTGTTACAACAACATCCTTTTTTGTATTTCAGGTATGAACTTCTGACCATGGGGGACTGGAACCTGTTGGGCAGCATCCTTGAAGAAGTGCACATCCACTCCACCATAGTTGGCAAAATCTGGCTCACCATCTTGTTCATATTCCGGATGCTGGTGCTGGGAGTGGCTGCCGAAGATGTCTGGGACGATGAGCAGTCCGAGTTCATCTGCAACACGGAGCAACCTGGCTGCAGCAATATCTGTTACGACAAAGCCTTCCCCATCTCTTTGATAAGATACTGGGTACTGCAGATCATATTTGTCTCTTCTCCATCGCTAGTTTACATGGGCCATGCGCTCTACAGATTAAGGGCTCTCGAGAAAGAGCGCCAGAAGAGGAAAGCCCACCTGCGGGCTCAGCTAGAAGACCTGGAGCCCATGCCCGAGGAACACAGGAGAGTGGAGAGGGAGCTGCGCAAGCTGGAGGAACAGAAGAAAGTGAATAAGGCACCCCTGAGAGGCTCCCTGCTGCGCACCTATGTCCTACATATCCTGACCCGGTCAGTGGTCGAAGTGGGCTTTATGATAGGTCAGTATCTCTTATACGGGTTTCACATGTCCCCCCTTTACAAATGCACTCGGCCCCCTTGCCCTAACACGGTGGATTGTTTTGTGTCCCGACCCACAGAGAAGACCATCTTTATGGTTTTCATGAACAGCATCGCCGCGGTCTCCCTGTTCCTCAACATCCTAGAAATCGCCCACCTGGGCCTCAAGAAGATCCAGAAGAGCCTCTACGGGCGGCCGCGGCGGCCGGCGGGCCCCGCCGAGGACGAGACCAGCCTCTACAACTCCAAGAAGAGCTCCGTGGTGC